>OV049924.1:128197862-128335611 GCA_920104205.1 Eupeodes latifasciatus | reverse complement strand
ATTATTATTATTATTATTATTATTATTATTATTATTATTATTATTATTATTATTATTATAAATTCTTTATTATTCTCGATAAATGTACAATCTTTTAATAGCTAAGAATAAAAGCATGGCAAATGTTGCCGTCTTCTCTATAGCTGTAGACGGTGAATGAAAACGCAACTATCTTTCTTTTTTAGGGTTTCCGTGTAACTTATATCAACATTGTTTTAAGCTGAAAAAATTATTCTGATGTTTCCCAAAGACCTTTAATTTTCTCACATCGATATCCATCTTAAACCCAAATAAAAAAAAAGGCTGGGATGCGACCCACACTGATAACTTCCCATCCCGTCTGTCGATTTGTTTTTCTTAAAAGGTTTGTAGGTTTTCGTGTTTTGTTAAAAAAGTTGTCAGTTAAATTATTCTTGCCTGGCAAAAATTCCTCGTTTCAAACCCTCCTAGTGGGTGCCGGGCGGTAATGATCACCACAGTTGTCTTGTATGTTGTCAAGATGGGGATCAGCTAAGGTCAGGTTGAATTGCTGAAGTTTCCTACTCCTTAATAGTAGCAAGCCTTGGCAATGCAATTTGACCATAGATACGAGGTCCCTAATTTCAGTGGTGGTGTGAGCGTTTTTACATAATCCGTGCCGAAGAATGAAAGGCTGGGGGGCAAACCAGTCGCTAACGAGCTCATTCGGATGCCTTGGCAGGGTCCGTCTTATTTTTCTGCCTTACCCCGGTATATCGGCTCTGCCGGGGCTGACCTTTTTTTTTCCGACCTACTCGTGGGACCAACATACAAAACTTAAACAAAATGGACGAAACTGACCTTACTGACTTAGAACCATCCGCAGACTTGGAGGATGAACTCTTGGCCTCCAGCCAGGAGACCATAAAGGGGAGCTCATTTAGCGCTGGTAGTTCCAGCACTTGTGAGCAACCCAAAACCACAGGAAGTATAGGCGGTGCTATTCATAGCACTCCTGTACTTCCTAAACCGCATACCAATCCGAAACCCTCTAGTAGCAGTGCAACTCGAGGAACCAAAAAGCCATCAGAAGGCGTTCTTCTCAAGAACCGCTTCAAAACGGCCTCTTTTATTCTTGCCAAGATTGCCAAGAATGAAGAGACCGGAGCGATTCATGAGAAGGACGCCCTAGATAAAATAAAGTACCAGGAGGTTGTTGATGAATACAACAACCTTCTGGTCAGCCGAGAAAAGGCCGTCAAGCGAAACAGATCTCAGGAAGAGATCTGCACGTCTCAGAAAAAGAGCAAGCTTGACGGCCGGATAAAGCCAGGGAAAGCACCATCTTCTGGAGCAGCGCAACTGCGTACTCTTAGTGAGGTTGTCAGGGATGACCTCCAAGTGGCAGTTGTGGATGAGCTCTCCACTAACAGCAAAGGTCTGCTGAACGTGTGGAACTCTATCGAGGGCAAGCTCTCTGAGATGGTGTTTTCATACACAATAAGTAACAGTGAGGGCCCCTACCCTAGTTTTGACTCTGGCGAGATGCTCAGGGGGTATAGGATAATCAAGTGTGCTGACAGGTTTTCTAGGGATTTCCTTAGTGAAAGCATTGCTAAGGTTAGCAATGCCTGGGAGGGCTTGAAGCTCAAGCTTATCCCGGCTAAGGACATCCCTAGACAACCGAAGGCTCGCATTTGGTTACCGCTCATGAGCATAAAGCCAAGCGGACAGGATTTGATCCGCGGTCTTCAGAGGCAAAATCCGCTGGTCCCCATGCACGATTGGGCTGTGATTAAGGCAGAAGAACCACAGAAGACCAGCGCCTCTTACCTTCTGAGGATTAGCGAGGAAAGCCTAGGGGCTCTCGAAAAGGCCGATCATAAGCTTAGTTTTGGCATAAGGAATGCCAAAATTAAAATTCTGCAGAGTCAGGGAGCAGACACCGACAAAGCTGATGACAACGTCGAGGTTGACGATATTGTTAGCGGAGTCGAGGTCCCCAGCGAGTTGCCGGGCCCTAGCTCTGCAGCCAAAAATAAAAATTAAAAAACGCGCTGAAGGTCGTCCAGATTAATCTGAAGCACTCCAAGTGTGCTTCAGATAATCTGAGAGTTTTCCTTAGGGAGGAAAACTTCGACATTGGCGTTATCCAAGAACCGTGGATCAACGTCCTCAAGGTGCGGGGCCTCCAAGACAACCAATACGACCTCTTTTATAAAACCGCAGACCAAGACCAAGGTAATCCCAGAACTTGTATTTTAGCTAAGAAACATTTAAAAGGTTTTTTATGTCCAAATTTTAGCACTCCTGATCTGACAGTTGTCAGATTCGAAGACAAAAATACACAGGGTTTGCTGCTGGCCTCTTTCTACTCTGCCCACAATGCATCATCACCTCCGGAGGAGGTGCGCAAAATTATAAACAAAGCTGAGATCGATAAGGCAAACCTTCTGATCGGAGGCGACGCGAATGCTCGGCATACCCTTTGGGGAAGCTCTGAAATCAACGAACGAGGTGAGTCACTTTTTGATTTTATTATTGCACATAATATGACCATTTGTAACAGAGGCAATACTCCCACTTTCGTCTTTCCGAGCTCGGAAAATTATGATGGATGGGAGGATGTGCTTGATGTTACTTTAGTAAACAACCGTAATTTATTAGTGGAGAATTGGAGAGTTTCCCCTTTGAATTCGTTTTCGGATCACAAGTGGATTCTTTTTCAAATTAATTTCGAGTCGAAAAACCCTCCACCTTATAGAAATCCCAGAAGAACTGACTGGAAGAAATTCAGTCAAATTGCTAATTCCAAACTGAGCAACTTACCGAGTCTAGCAGAATCGATAGTAGACCTTGAATCAAAGGTGAAAACCTTTGAAACTTCTATAAGTAAAGCTTTTAGAGTCTCTTGCCCAGTTAAATACAGCCGTAAAACCCTTCCTTCTTGGTGGAATGAAGAACTGTCCAGTCTTAGGAAAATGACGAGGACAATTTTTAACATCTGCCACAAACATAAGTTTTACCAACCGTATAAAGACTCTCTTAAAATTTACAAGAAAGCCCTGTCATCAGCCAAAAGACAAGGCTGGAGAGATTACTGTCAATCAATCGAAGACATAAAGGACTCCGCAAGGCTCAGTAAAGTTCTATCGAAGGAACATTGTAATCCTTCATTTCTGAAAAAGCCTGATGGAACCTGGACAGCCTCTCCAGCCGAATCTCTTGAGCTACTGATGAAGACGCACTTTCCGGGTTGCGAGAGCGACAACCCCGAACTGCGTGAAACCACAGAGCTAAACGTAGCTCATGTGGAGCAAATCAATTCCGTCATAACCAGAGAAAATATTGTGTGGGCCATCAATACTTTCTCTCCATATAAATCCCCAGGCATGGATGGCATACTGCCAGTTATGCTTCAAAAGTTGCATGATGTGGCAGCTCCATGGCTGGAACAAATTTTCAAAGGATGCCTCCTTCTCAAACATGTGCCCATGTCGTGGAGACAGGTGAAGGTAGTTTTTATCCCGAAAGTGGGTAGGCGTGGTCACGAATCCGCGAAGGATTTCAGACCAATAAGCTTAACATCTTTTGTGCTTAAAACCTTGGAACGCATTCTTGATTACCATATTAGAGAAATCCTAGATGGAAGACCTCTCGAAAGCTCTCAGCATGCCTATCTTAAGGGCAAATCTACGGAGACTGCCCTCCATGAGGTAGTGCGTACTGTAGAAAAAACAATCCATTATAAAGAATTTACTCTTGCCACCTTCTTAGACATAGAAGGTGCTTTTAACAATGTCCTAACCGAATCCATAGAAGAATCGCTCGTGAAGTTCGGTGTAGAATACTTCATTCGAGAATGGATTATCTCCATGCTCAGTGGTAGGAAGATTCAAGCCACTCTAGGCAATACAACCGCAACAAAACACGTAAGTAGGGGAACACCCCAGGGTGGTGTCCTTTCGCCTCTCTTGTGGCTTCTGGTCATGGATACAATTCTCGTTAATTTAGAGAGATGTGGAGTGAAGGCGGTAGCCTATGCGGATGATTTGGTGCTATTGGTGTCAGGAAAGTACACCTCTGTGATTAGTGAAATCACGGAGTCAGCTTTGAAGAAAGTTAGCAGCTGGGCCACTAGTTGTGGTCTAGGAGTTAACCAAAGTAAAACTGAACTGATGCTCTTTACCACCAAAACTAAAGTACCGCCTTTCACGCTACCTCGACTCAACGGTCAAATCCTTTCATTGTCTTCCAGTGCAAAATATTTGGGAGTTATACTCGACCCTAAATTAAACTGGAAGCGAAATATTGAAGTGCGGGTTAAGAAGGCCTGTGTTGCCTTCTACGCCTGCAGCAAAACCTTCGGCAAAAAGTGGGGACTTCAGTCGAAGATGATTTTATGGACGTACACAGCCGTAGTACGACCAATCTTAACTTATGGTTCGATTGTGTGGTGGCCTGCTCTTAGCAAAGCCTATAATATCGATAAGCTAAAGAAGGTTCAGAGAACAGCTTGCGTGGGCACCACAGGGGCCATGCGTACGTGCCCAACGGACGCCTTAAACGTTATTATGGATCTTCTACCAATCGACCTTTTTATTAAATACATAGTTTCCTGCAGCGCTATTAGGCTGAAGGAATCAAACAGCTGGTTGTCAAAACCTTATGGTCACAGCAACACAGCGAAATTGATTCCCCCAGATATTATTATCGGTAGACACTGACTACTGCACTCCTACTTTGAGCCTTAGTAGGGGTTTTAAGGTCTTTTTCCCATCCAGAGAGGATTGGGAGGATGACATCGTGTCGATAGGTTTCGATACAAGCATCTTTACTGACGGCTCAAAGATGGAGTGCGGAGTTGGTTCTGGGATCTTTTCTGAGTCCCTAAATGTAGCTAAATCCTTTAGGCTTCCTGACTTTGCTAGTGTTTTTCAGGCTGAACTGCTGGCAATTAGGGAGGCATGTAAGATTCTTAAACAAAGCCCAAACCAAAACCGAAATGCGGCTATCTTCACAGACAGTCAGGCAGCTATCAAAGCCATTAACTCGGCTACATCCTCATCTAAATTGGTCCAGCAATGTCTCGATGAGCTTGCGAGCCTGAACATTAACCTCGGTATCACCCTGATCTGGGTTCCGGGCCATAGTGGTATCGTGGGAAATGAACGGGCCGACGAGCTAGCCAGGCAAGGATCGGCCCTTCATAGCTCACTTGCGGAAATGGTTAACATTCCTCTTGGTGCTATGAAGGGTAAAATCTTTTCCATCTACCAAACTGAATCAAACCGAAGGTGGAGCAATTTACCCAACTGCATTATATCTAGGAAGATATGGCCCACCTATAATAAAACCCGTACAAACGATCTTCTATGCAGGCCAAGACAGGACATAGCCAGGATTGTTGCGGTTTGTACCGGACATTGGCCCATAGGAGTTCATGCAGAGAAGTTGGGTATCTCTTATAACACCTTTTGCCGTAGTTGCGGCGACCAAAGAGAAAGTGAAACGATAATCCATTTCCTCTGCAAATGTCCTGCCTTGGCAAGCACTAGAATGAAATGCTTTGGGAAAGCATTCTTTCACGAACTGGATGAGCTATCTGAGACAAAGATTAGAGACCTAATCTCTTTTCTCAATGCGACAAAATGGCTCTAATTTAATCGCTATAAATCTTCTCCTTTCTTTCACAGGTCAAACGAGTTTTGGTATCAAAACGGCGCACTACAGCGCTAATTGGATCTCAGGCTAGGTCTGCCCTGAGATCGCCATTTCTACCTACCTACCTAAATTATTCTTAAACATATAAAAATTAATAACAATATTTTGCATATATACAACATATAATGAGATACATAGTTTGATTTCAAAATCTATTTTTGTTAACGAGATTTTTAGTCGTTAACCGATTTTTACCAATTTTAGTAGCATTTCTTAAAAGTTTTTATTACTTATATAAACAAATATAAATTGGATAAATGAAATTAATTTGAAGTCAATGTTTTCTATTGTTCACGAAATATCGAGAACCGAACATCAATTTTTACAAATGTGGCATACTATTTTTTGTAGATTTTAATTTTTTATGAAGAAACTTACTGTTAGATTTTTATAAAAAAATTACTGAATGTTGAAAACAATATTTTTTATAAAATAAAATTAATTTCAAGTCTATATCTCAAATTTTTGAGAAGATATTTAAGTCGAAAATCAATTTTTACCAACTTTTATTAATTTTTTTGTGTAGGTTTTTATTTTTTGTAAAAAAATTGTCAATTCGATTTTTCTCAAAATTTTTCCGAATATTGAAAACAATATATTTTATAAGATAAAATTAGTTTAAAGCCATAATTTCAAATTTTTGAAAAGATATTTACGTCGAAAAACAACTTTTACCAACTTTTGTTTAATTTTTTTTAGGTTTTTAATTTTTTGTACAAAAACTGTCAATTCGATTTTTGAATGTTGACAACAATATGTTTTAAAAGATAAAAGTAGTTTAAAGCCAATATCTCAAAGTTTTGAAAAGATATTTGAGTCGAAAATCAATTTTTACCAATTTTGAGTAATGTTTTTTTTAGGTTTTTATTTTTTATAAAAAAACTGTCAATTGAATTTTTTGCAAAATTTTATCATAAGTCAAAAACATTATTCTTTGTTGCGCAAAATTTTGTTTTGGAGATGAAATCGTATTTAAGTCGTAAAATTTTCGAGGTGACACATTTTTTTTTCAGTTTTTTTGATTTATAAAAAAAACCGTTAATTGGATTTTTTTCCAAAAATTTGCTTGTTTTGTATCACGTTACAATATATTATATAAAATTTAATTCAAGTCCCTAGCGTCATTGGTTCATGAGATATTTAGGTTTAACCAAAGTTTTCACCTTTTTTTTAAACTGCTATGGTAAAAAAACCACCCACACAAACGTCGCGAACGTACGGACATACGAACGTACGAACGTACGTACACACGCACGCTCAGACATCTTTCTAAAAATCTTTTATTTCGACTCTAGGGACCTTAAAACGTCGAGAAATGTCAAAATTTTCAATTCGACAAATCGGACCCATTAAAATAACTTCCTATGGGAAGTTAATAATATTAGCTTTAAATTAAAGAGTTTATAAATCATTTAAGACTTCAAGTTTCAACGTGATGATAGGCAACAATCGTAAATACTCGTAGTGTTGCTGTTCACTTTTTTTTAATTTCACGTGATTGAGCCACAGCAAAGCCAAAATATTTTTTTAAATATGTGAAATAGAACCACTTAAGAAATAACACTAGCCCGTTAGTTAAACAATTATAAATAGGCTTATAATTCAATATTTATAAAGAATATTCAGCAGTTATATACTATCCGAAGTAGTCCAACCAATAAATGAGCTTTAATCCTTTTTGTAAACAATTTCTGTAGTAGTTTATTTTGTTTGGAGTTAAGTCAACTGACATTGGTTTGGTCTAAGGGACAACAACAATAATTATTGCCATCGTTAACTGGTTTGGAAAATTCAAATAAATCATCATGACATTGAACGGGCTATAACGATTCTAATAATTCCTATCATCATCATCTCGGCAATACCTTAATTGAAAATCAAACCCTCATTTTTTACTGATGTGTGAGCCTGATGATGTGGGTTTGGATGAAATTCAAAGTATTTAGGCTATAGACAGGCTAAGGTTTTGGAATTTTGGTTTGGTTCCTCTGAATGCTGTGTACTTGAAAATAACTTTTCAAAATGCAGCCGTAACAAGAGTATGGCTCTTAGTGTACAGTAGATAGCCAACATCATCAAGAACTATATAGGGTGTCAGGCAGGGCAAGAGAGATATATAACCAGGAAGAAGCATCGGATTCTATAAATTGTATTGAAAGTTTGTTGTTCTCGATTTTCGTTCATAAACACTCTGGGCAGATGGCTTGTTGGTTGTCGGTTTGGTTGGCTGACCGGATGACTGGTCGGTAGTGGTCGGCTTGGTTTTGGAAATAAACCAAAATGCGCTCCTATCTGGCCTCTCCACGCATATTCGTTTCGTACCTATACTACAATAATACCCAGCCATTTGATTTATTGCTTTATCTGCTCCAATGATACACTCTTTGCGCTTCGGTAAAGTTATGTAGTAGCTATGAGTAAGCTTAGAGCAGAGAAGTGAGCATTCATACCACATCAAACAATGTAACGTATGTTGTTGTTGTTTGCTGTGCTGCTGGTAGTGCTGTGTTCTATTTTGTCGATGATAGAAAATTCTGCGAGCCCATGGTAACCGCTCTGATTTGAAAGTTGTAGCCATATTCGAATTTTAGTACACTCATTCAAACATATTGAAGGGTTTTAAAGCATGGTCGTACATTTATGGAAGGGGTAGGAGGGCTAAATTGTCTCCCTTACTTAAAGATGTGCAAGTTTTGTGTGAGATTAAAAAAATAAATAAATAATAAATCTTTATTTGTGCTCATAATATACTTGAGTCGAAAACCATTTCTTATCAATTTTTTGTTGTTTTCGTAGGTTTTTGTACTTTAAGAAAAAGTAAGCAACAATATTGAATTTTTTAAGAATTTTATTTTTTTATAAGAAAACTGACAGTTCAAAATTTAATACATTTTAAAAATAATATTTATACCAAATTTTTGGTAGTCCTTTTTTAAGTGTTTATATTTTGTAAATAGAAGTACCCGTGGCATGATGGTTAGTGCGTTGGACTGTCATGCGAGAGTTCTTGGGTTCAATCCCTGCCTGTGCCACCTAAAGTTTTTTTGTCACGGCTACTGCCTCTTGCGAGGAATTGACAAATTCTCCAAGAGTAATTCTTGTCATGAAAAAGTGATTTCTCAAATTTGCCGTTCGGATTCCGCATATAAACCCTCCATCCCTGCAATTACTCGCACACAGGAATGGTTGAGAGTTGTAAGTCACTAGGCCCTGGTTCTCTACGGACTGTTGCGCCAATTAATTTATTTTATTTTTAACTTCCCATAGGAAGTTATTGTAATGGGTCCGATTTGTCGAATTGAAAATTTTGTCATTTCTCGACGTTTCAAGGTCCCTAGAGTCGAAATAAAAGATTTTTAGAAAGATGTCTGTGCGTGCGTGTGTACGTACGTTCGTACGTCTGTACGTTCGCGACGTTTTTTTCGTTGTCCATAGCTCAAGAACCAGAAGAGATATCGACTTCAAATAAATTTTGTTATACAGATAATAAGGCAGAAAGAAGAAAGATGCAGAAAGGGCTCTCAAGAAAATTGCGTGGGTTTAGCAGTTTTAAAAAAGGTGAACATTTTGGTTAACCCTAAATATCTCATGAACCAATGACGCTAGAGACTTGAATTAAATTTTATATTATATATTGTGACGTGATACAAAACAATTATATTTTTGAAAAAAATCCAATTAACGGTTTTTTTTTATAAATCAAAAAAACTGGAAAAAAAATTGTCACCTCGAAAATTTTACGACTAAAATATGATTTCATTTCCAAAACAATTTTGTGCAACGAAGAATAATGTTTTTGACATCTGATAAAATTTTGAGAAAAATCTAATTGACAGTTTTTTTTATAAAAAATATTAACCTAAAAAAAAACATTACTCAAAGTTGGTAAAAATTGAATTTCGACTCAAATATCTTTTCAAAAACTTGAGATTATGGCTTCAAACTTATTTTATCTTATAAGAAATATTGTTTTCAACATTCTGAAAAATGTTGAGAAAAATCGAATTGACAGTTTTTTTTTACTAAAAATAAAAACCTAAAAAAAAAATAATAAAAGTTAGTAAAAATTGATTTTCGACTCAAATATCTTTTCAAAACTTTGAGATAATGGCTTCTTACTAATTTTAACTCATAAGAAATATTGTTTTTAACATTCGATAAAATTTTGAGAAAAATCGAATTGACAGTTTTTTTTTACAAAAATTAAAAAAAAACTACTAAAACTTCGTAAAAATTTACTTTCGACTCAAGTAGCTTTTCAAAAATTACTAATATTGGCTTCAAACTTATTTTATTTCAAGAAAAATATTGTTTTCGATATTCAGTAACTTTTTTATAAAAATCCTACAGTCCGTTTTTTTCATAAAAAATAAAATCTAAAAAAAATAGTACCTACGCAAATTTGGTAAAAATTGATACATATAGACAAACTTTTAAGCAAGACAAATCGACAGACGGGATGGGAAGTTATCAGTGTGGGTCGCATCCCAGCCTCTTTTTTATTTTGTAAATAAGTCGACTTTTCTCAAAATTTTACCAGATGTCAAAAGCGTTGTGCGATTTCTTTTTCAAAATTTTACGTATTTGGTATTTCGTCTAATTTTATAAATTGGATTGAATTTAATTGAAGACGCTAACATCATTGGTTCGTGAGGTAATTGGGTTTAACCAAAATTTTCATTTTTTTTTAAATTTGTAATTGTAAAAAGGCACCCACTTAATTTCTGTATCTTTCAATTTCTGTATCTTTCGATGTTATTATCTGTAAAACAAATTTAAAGTCGATATCTCTACTGGTTCTTGACATTCGGAAGACACGCTCACATAGATGTCTCTCTAAAAACCTTTAACTTAGATTTTATGGACCTTGAAACATCTAGAAATGCCAACATTTTCAAATCGACAAATCGGAACGATTACAATAATATCCTCTGGGAAGTTAATAAACTAAATCGAGACTACCAAAGCCAAAAAAAGAGTCAAAGTAACAACACCAATTAATCTGCAATTAACACATCCAAAGCCCATAAAATAAACGGTTTGGTGAAAGAAAGACCGAAGAAAAAAGGAGAAGATTTGTTGTCTTCTTAACAAAAGGCCAAGCATTTACAAGTGAGATGGTATCAACTGTAAACTAGCTATTGCTACAAAATCGTGTGACCCTTAAGATAAAGTCTGGTTATAATGTAAAGATTGTAGGTTGGAGGTTTATTGTTGGCAAATTGCAATTACTTTGTTCTTTTGCTGTATTCATAGATGGTGCCTACCTTTATGAGGGTAAATCATTATATTTTCCTCGTTTATTATAGTTACACTCGTTGTTTGAAACCATGTATATAAATGGATACAATTTATGCCATAAATATATATATATTCAGGCAAACAATCAGATCTAACTTTATCCGACCTATTGACCATATTACACTCTATGATAACAATACCGAGCCAATAGATTGAAATCGTCTGAACCATTTTTGTTTAGAATGTTATTTCAAAGAGGGGGTTTTGTCATCTCATGACTTGTCATCATAACAGTGGAGTAGTTACAGCTCCTTTGTCTAAAATGTCTTTTTCTTCTTTTCACTCAACACAGCTTGTACCAAAAATGCTAAAAGGATTGTGCCATATTGTACCGAAATAGCAGTAGCACCAAGTCGATCCAAATTCAATTCATACGGTAAAACAATGGGTTTTCACTTTATTATATGCTTCCCCAAAGTACAGTGAGGTGTTTGCCAAGAGGAACAAAACTCCTTTAAGACGAACACACAAGAAAAATCTAACCAAAGCAAAAAAAAAAAATAATCTTGAAAAATTTCAAAAACAGAGAAAAAAGACTCTCGTTGAGGCAAATAAAAAAAAAGTCTTGAAACTAGAAAGACCAACTGGAAGAGGTGAGACTGACGTTGAGTCAAGTCGAGACAATGAAAGTAACTTCTTAAGAATTTTGTTTTCATTTCATTTTATTTTTTTTTGTTTTATAGTAACTTAGAAATAGAATAAAGAAGAAAGTAAGATGAAGAATAAGGTTTTACAACACTTTGTGATTGCGCGATGCTGA
This sequence comes from Eupeodes latifasciatus, assembly GCA_920104205.1. NCBI lineage: Eukaryota > Metazoa > Arthropoda > Insecta > Diptera > Syrphidae > Eupeodes > Eupeodes latifasciatus. The sequence goes on along the minus strand of OV049924.1, from coordinate 128,323,868 downwards.
TGTAACCATCAGGTTAGATGTAGGGGAGAAAAAGTTATAATATGGATCGCATGAATACTCCCGTGCGAGTTAATCTTTTTTGCACTGCCAATCATTAAGTTAACTATGAAGGACTCTGACGTTAACTTTGTTCTAAGTTTGCGAGCTATGTATGGGGTCGGTATGTTGGGTATAGTGATACAGCTACATATATTATATTTATATAGATACTAAAAGATGGAAAATGTGGCCCAGTTGGAAATATTTTAAAAGGAAAAGTACTTTTAGGGAGGTTCTTTAAGCATAAAACACATACCAACTTTACGAAAAAAGCTTAATTTTAAGTTTTTATTAAATTTTTGTTTTAAAGAACCACTTCCTATTTATATGAAATCAATCAAATTTTCTTACAAACTTGCTGGTATTTTGTAGTAATTTCTGGAATTGGTGATTCATACTGCTCATTAATATTTTAAGCTTAATAAATTATGTGATGGGGTTAATAATGTACACCAATTGATTATTTATCTCCTTAAATAGAAAACGCACAAGTAAGTAAGTAAGTAAGATTTTGAAACGGCAAGAAATGTCAACATTTTTAATTCGATGAATACCGCAGATTGCGTTATCATTAAATTGGAAAGTAGAAATAGAAATGTGTAGTATAGTATAAAGTACACACTCAAGTTCACTGTATTTTTATGACACATAAATAAAAAATAAATAAATTGGGTGGCGCAACAGTCCGTTGAGAACTAGGGCCTAGTGACTTACAACTCTCAACCATTCCTGTGTGCGAGTACTGTTGTCAGGGATGGAGGGGACCTACAGTTTTAAGCCGATTCCGAACGGCAAATTTGAGAAAGCACTTTTCATGACAACAATTACTCTTGGAGAATTTGCCAATTCCTCGCAAGAGGCAGTACCCGTGAAAAAAACTTTAGATGCCATAGGCAGGGATCGAACCCAAGACCTCTGGCATGAAAGTCCAACGCACTTTTTTTTTTCTTTTTTTTTTTTCAAATTCATTTTTATTAATTCATTCTTAAGACCATCTTAAAGCTAGACAAAAATTCATAAAACTAGCCTAATTATCCATAACTTACAACTAACTTACTGGTCCCATACGGACACTCTAAGTTAAACAATAATACTTAATGCTAATGCCTTTCGGCCCTAAGATCTATTTAACTTCAATTCCATTTTATTTATTTTTTTATTCATTAGAAAATTTCAAAAAAACTAATATCAATGTCCTTTTTTTTATTTTTTACTTAAAAACTACTTAAAATAAGGTCCTTAATATAAAACTTAAAGCTAACTAAAACTACCTATTCTACCTACAAACTACTTAAAACTAGAACAACCACAGCAGCAAATCTAACTATCTAACGTTTTTTGTTTTTCATATTTTGTCTTTTTTTTTTTTTTTTTATTTTTTTTTGATTATTCCATGTTTTTTTTAAATTTTTTTTTGTATTTTTTTGTATTTTTCTTTTTTGTATTTTTTGTATTTTTTTTGTATGTTTTTTTTGTGCCACCATGCCTATTCTACTTAAAACTAAACCCTAAAACTATAAAACAAGTATGTAAGCCGGCCAAGGCTTAAAACCCCATCCCGACTACTCACTATCAAGTGCCGATTGAAGCCACCAAAACTGGCTCTCCTGCTTCACCCTATCAGTTCGGTCCCGTTCGGACACAGCCCTACTGAACCGAAGGAGCTCTGCTCCGCCTTGTGCCATGACGTCCCGATTGTACAGGAGTCGCCTATCCACGGTTCGTCGTCTGACGTGGTAGATTAACGGAACTGCCAATCTATCCTGTATCAGACCGCATCTATCTAAAAAGAGGTGAGACTGGCGTTGAGTCAAGTCGAGACAATGAAAGTAACTTCTTAAGAACTTTGTTTTCATTTCATTTCATTTTATTTGTTTTTTTTTTTATAGTAACTTAGAAATAGAATAAAGAAGAAAGTAAGATGAAGAATAAGGTTTTACAACACTTTGTGATTGCGCGATGCTGATGTAACCATCAGGTTAGATGTAGGGGAGAAAAAGTTATAATATGGATCGCATGAATACTCCCGTGCGAGTTAATCTTTTTTGCACTGCCAATCATTAAGTTAACTATGAAGGACTCTGACGTTAACTTTGTTCTAAGTTTGCGAGCTATGTATGGGGTCGGTATGTTGGGTATAGTGATACAGCTATATTATATTTATATAGATACTAAAAGATGGAAAATGTGGCCCAGTTGGAAATATTTTAAAAGGAAAAGTACTTTTAGGGAGGTTCTTTAAGCATAAAACACATACCAACTTTACGAAAAAGCTTAATTTTAAGTTTTTATTAAATTTTTGTTTTAAAGAACCACTTCCTATTTATATGAAATCAATCAAATTTTCTTACAAACTTGCTGGTATTTTGTAGTAATTTCTGGAATTGGTGATTCATACTGCTCATTAATATTTTAAGCTTAATAAATTATGTGATGGGGTTAATAATGTACACCAATTGATTATTTATCTCCTTAAATAGAAAACGCACAAGTAAGTAAGTAAGTAAGATTTTGAAACGGCAAGAAATGTCAACATTTTTAATTCGATGAATACCGCAGATTGCGTTATCATTAAATTGGAAAGTAGAAATAGAAATGTGTAGTATAGTATAAAGTACACACTCAAGTTCACTGTATTTTTATGACACATAAATAAAAAATAAATAAATTGGGTGGCGCAACAGTCCGTTGAGAACTAGGGCCTAGTGACTTACAACTCTCAACCATTCCTGTGTGCGAGTACTGTTGTCAGGGATGGAGGGGACCTACAGTTTTAAGCCGATTCCGAACGGCAAATTTGAGAAAGCACTTTTCATGACAACAATTACTCTTGGAGAATTTGCCAATTCCTCGCAAGAGGCAGTACCCGTGAAAAAAACTTTAGATGCCATAGGCAGGGATCGAACCCAAGACCTCTGGCATGAAAGTCCAACGCACTTTTTTTTTTCTTTTTTTTTTTTCAAATTCATTTTTATTAATTCATTCTTAAGACCATCTTAAAGCTAGACAAAAATTCATAAAACTAGCCTAATTATCCATAACTTACAACTAACTTACTGGTCCCATACGGACACTCTAAGTTAAATAATAATACTTAATGCTAATGCCTTTCGGCCCTAAGATCTATTTAACTTCAATTCCATTTTATTTATTTTTTTATTCATTAGAAAATTTCAAAAAAACTAATATCAATGTCCTTTTTTTTATTTTTTACTTAAAAACTACTTAAAATAAGGTCCTTAATATAAAACTTAAAGCTAACTAAAACTACCTATTCTACCTACAAACTACTTAAAACTAGAACAACCACAGCAGCAAATCTAACTATCTAACGTTTTTTGTTTTTCATATTTTGTCTTTTTTTTTTTTTTTTATTTTTTTTTGATTATTCCATGTTTTTTTTAAATTTTTTTTTGTATTTTTTTGTATTTTTCTTTTTTGTATTTTTTGTATTTTTTTTGTATGTTTTTTTTGTGCCACCATGCCTATTCTACTTAAAACTAAACCCTAAAACTATAAAACAAGTATGTAAGCCGGCCAAGGCTTAAAACCCCATCCCGACTACTCACTATCAAGTGCCGATTGAAGCCACCAAAACTGGCTCTCCTGCTTCACCCTATCAGTTCGGTCCCGTTCGGACACAGCCCTACTGAACCGAAGGAGCTCTGCTCCGCCTTGTGCCATGACGTCCCGATTGTACAGGAGTCGCCTATCCACGGTTCGTCGTCTGACGTGGTAGATTAACGGAACTGCCAATCTATCCTGTATCAGACCGCATCTATCTAAAAAGAGGAATGCCTCTGGTGGAATGAAGCCGCTCAAGCGTGCACTTTCAAAATACTCGTCGTTCGGATAGAACGCCCCGAAAATTAAATTGTTGGTCGAAGACATAGCTCTTGCAATGTGACCTCGAACGAGTTTTATCACGAAATTGTCAATTCTGTTGATTCGAGCCCCGCTGTATAGGACCTCGTTGGAATAGTAATGCACGTAAGAAGATTCGGCTGTTCGATATAAGCCGGTACAGCGTCGTAAACACTGCCGCTCGAACACCCGAAACTTCTCCATCTGGGAAGGGGCAACGTTGAACCACACAGGACAACCATAAACGATCATCGGCCGTATGAGGGCCATGTAGCAAATTACCTTCACTCTGGGGTCAAGCCGACTGCTAAAAAACAGCCGTTTCGTCAGAGCGAAGGCTCCTCTGGCCCTGGTCAGAGCAGCATTTATATGTCTGTCGAAATATAAATACTGATCTAACCAGATACCAGATACTTCACTACACTTTTGCTCGCTAATCGCTGCTAATCGTGAAGATCAACGATGACCATCTTGCGCCAATTCTTGCACGTATCCCTCGTGGCCCTAGCCAACGGAGTCCGGAACAGAATTTTCTCCGACTTCTGGACATTTATTTTCAGTTTCCAGTCGTCGCAATATCGCTGAATCTTGTCGAAATCACGCTGCAAGAGAATTCTAATAACCTCAACCTTTCGGGCCGTTCTGTACGCAATAAGATCGTCGGCGTACGCAATTGCCTTTGTAAGACTACCTATCAGATCGCTGGTGTAAATGCTGAAGAGAATCGGCGAATTCACCGCTCCCTGTTGAAGACCATTTTTAATTAAGAATGTTGTGGTAGAAGTTACATTGCCACTTTTGACAACAAACTTTCTACCGTTAAAGTCCAACGCACTAACCATCATGCCACGGGTACTGCCTTTTTTATGACACATATTCAATAATAATAAACTCAAGTTAAAAAAGTTGAAGAAGTTTTGATCGATGGTTGCTCTTCTGGCTTTGGTATAATCCACACAAAACATCAATATGTATGGAATTTATAGCGATGTAAATTGAATGAAGAAAATTACAATGTAAATATGCAAAATGGAATAAAAAAAAAACTGCGCTTCATTTCATCTTACTGTTTTATTCTTATTTCTAAATTAAATTCTTTCTTCTATAATAACACTATCAGCAAAATAACATTTTATTCTGTATCACAAACCAAACAATACTTTCTAAAATAATTAAGTTGTCTTGTAATATATATATAATATATATATATATATATATATTAGATATAATTGTCATAATTTTTTTATCATATCAAGGTTTTGAAATATTCTTCTTTAAAAATCTTAAGGACAACCAGAAACAGTTTTTTCAAGACTATGGTAAGACGTTACTAATAAATGAATTAAATAATAAATTGTATGATATATTTGCAGAGTAAAACTCTTTGTGTACTAGAAGTGTTTTAAATCATTTTAGTGTCTTGTACTTTATGGAAATTCTCTTTAGTTGCCTATGATTCTTTATTTACCTCTTGGTGATGTTTTGAGAAACATTTGGATAAATACTATGACGGTTTTAAGAAATACGGTTTTAAGTTAATTTTTAGTGCTGATTTCGAATCCGAACTATAATTGAAACTATCTTCTCAAATTTGCGATGGCCCAGGCAGGGATCGAACCCAAGACCTCCGGCATGATAGTCTGACGCACTAACCATCACGCCACGGATACTACTCCATTCCTGACAACATTACTCGCACACAGGAATGGTTGAGAGTTGTAAGTCACTAGGCCCTAGTTCTCAACGGATTGTTACGCCACCTAATTTATTTATTTATTATCGCCTCAAATTTTAAAATACCCGTTTTAACATAATTTTACATATTTTTTCAATATATTTCAAAAATATTCAAACCATTTTGCCTATGTAAGACAAATCTACAATAAAATAAATATACAATATAAAATACTATAAATATTTAAAATTAATATTAAAGATACCTAGTAATCATATCTTTGGATATCCATCACGAATTTTATTGGAAAAGAAACAACAACAACTTAGATATCCTCAAAAAACCGTACGTACATACGTATGTGTTTTTTAACTTCCAATAGGAAGTTATTGTAATCGGTCCGATTTGTCGAATTGAAAATTTTGACATTTCTCGACGTTTCAAGGTCCCTAGAGTCGAAATAAAAGATTTAAGGAGAGAGATGTCTGTGTGTGCGTGTGTATGTGTCCGTACGTTCACGATGTCCATAGCTCAAGAACCAGTAGAGATATCGACTTCAAATAAATGTTGTTATATAGATAATAATGCAGAAAGGACCATAGCAATTTAAGAAACAGGTGAAAATGTTGGTTTACCCAAAATATCTCATGATAATAATGCTTGCGACTTTATTTAAATTGTATACTATATGTTGTAACGTGATACCAAACTAGTATATTTTCGGAAAAAATCCAATGAACGGTTTTTTTTTAAATTAAAAAAAACTGAAAAAAAAATATTTGTCATTTCAAATATTTTACGAACAAAAACTGATTTTATCTCCAAAATAATTTTGTGCAACGTAAAATAACGTTTTTTACATCTGGTAAAATTTTGAGAGAAATTGAATTGACAGTTTTGTTTATAAAAAATAAAAACCTAAAAAACATTACTAAAAGTTGGTAAACATTGACTTTCGACTCAAATATCTTTTCAAAAACCTAAGATATTGCGTTCAAGCTAATTTTATCTTGTAAAATATATTGTTGTCAGTATTAAGTAAAATTTTGAGAAAAATCGAATGGACAGTTTTTTTTACAAAAAATAAAAACCTAAAAAAAAAACAATTATTAAAGTTGGTAAAAATTGATTTTCGGCTCAAATATCTTTTCAAAAATAAAAAAAAAAAATGACTTCAAACTAATTTTATCTCACAGAAAATAATGTTTTCGATATTCGGTAATTTTTTTTATAAATACATATCCAACAGTTGTTTATAAAAAATTAAAATCTACAAAAGAAATATTGACTTCAAATTAATTTCATTCATCCAATTTCTATTTGTTTATAGAAGAAATACAAATTTTTAAGAAATGCTGCTAAAAATGGTAAAATTTGATTTTCGAATAAAAATCTCGTTAACCAATATACTCGTATATTTTGAAATCAAGCTCTTTTATCATATGCAAAATATTGTTGGTAATTTTAAATTGTTTTAGAACAATTCAACTGACGACTTTTTAACAAAACTCAATAGGTTAGGTTAGGTTAGGCTGCAAGGGGTGTGCACAGCATGAAGCTGTTGCGTACACGGGGGCCTACTGGTCCATTGTGATCCCCTGTAAAAGTAAAAATTTTAGCAACGATGTTCCTCAATTCTGTCGATTAGCGTAGACTGGCTCGTTGACGAACGAGCCTGTGCTATCTATAAATTTCCTCATGCTTGCCATTGAGACCTGTGCTAGATCATCCAGTTCTCCAACAAACCTGTTTCCGAAGGAGTCGGAGTCGGCTGGTTTGGAGGTTCGGACAGTCGCAGAGCAGGTGTTTAATGGTTTCCATTTCTTCCTCATCCTGACAGCTCCTACAAAAATCGGGTGCAAATGCCCCTATTCTGTTAGCCATTGTGCCAATGGCGCAATGACCTGTTAGTACACCTATCAGGATTTTAATGTTCTTTTTACTCAGCGATATAATATACCGAGTTTCCTTTTCATTTGTGTTAGGCCATAAACTTCTAGAGATTACACAATCGTCCCTGGATTTCCAGGAGATATTGATTTTCTCTTTTAGTTTAAGTTCTATCTTCCTCTTGAGTACCCCAATCGGGACGAGTGGTCCCCTGACTGAATGGTCGCTACTACTGGTGTCTGCTTCTGACCCTTTCCTGGCTAGTTCATCTACTATATCATTCCCTTCTATATTGCTATGTCCGGGAACCCAGCAGAGCTTTACCTGGTTAGTGTTGCAGATTTTGTTTAATTCTTTCTTACAGTTTAAAACTGCTTTTGATCTTATGGTCTCACTGGCTAAGGCTTTGATAGCAGCCGGCTCTCCACGAAAAAAGTAATCTCCGAACAGCTTAGATTTTCTTGATGTGCCAGTTCAGCTGCTTTCCCAATGGCAAAGATCTCGGCCTGAAAGACACTACAGTCAGCCGGGAGTGTATATGACGCTCTGATGTTTAGAGATTGGCAAAACACTCCAGCACCTGTTCCTGATTCCATTTTTGAACCGTCAGTGTAGAAAGGGATACCCTGTTTACTTATAAGTGAATTAGGATCCCAACCCTGTCTGTCTGGTATGAAAATAGAAAACTTCCTGTCGAAATCTAGTAAAGGGGGGATATAATCGGTGGTCTCCCTCAGTCCTGGAATCGTGTCAAAACTTTGTAAGATTGACCCGTGGCCATAAGTGCTCTGCCTCCAAAGACACAATTCTCTTAAACGAATTGCAGTTTTGGCTGCCGTGCACTTTATGAACTCATCCAGAGCCGGGAGGTCTAAGATCATTTCCAATCCAGCTTGTGGTGTGGATCTTTGAGCCCCTGTTATTCCTATACAAGCTAGTCTCTGTACCTTATTCAGGTTCTTGAGATAGCTTGATTTTTCCACCGCCTTCCACCATACAATAGAGCCATAGGTAAGAATGGGTCTGACAATCGCTGTGTACATCCATTGGATGACTTGCGGTCGCATACCCCAACGTACACCGAAGGTCTTTTTGCGTGTGTAGAATGCACATAATGCTTTTTTCATTCTTTCCTCCGTATTACGCTTCCATGTAAGCTTGGAGTCAAGGATTACTCCTAGAAATTCTGCTTCCTTAGAAAGTTTTAGAGGAATACCATTTAGTTTGGGAGGGTTGAAGCCCTCCAGTTTCCGTTTCTTCGTGAACAAGACTAGCTCTGTCTTGGTAAGGTTGACCCCGAGACCGTTCTTAGTTGGCCAAGAAGATAAATCCTTTAATGCATTTTCCATAATGTTTTCGATGATGGTAAGAAACTTGCCTGATACCAAAACCACTATGTCATCTGCATATGCCAACGCAATAACATACAAATCTTTTAAGCAAGACAAATCGACAGACGAGATGGGAAGTTATCAGTCCCCAGCCTTTTTTTTAATTTTAAAAAGGGTTATCTCAAAAACCTAACGTGATAGAGTGATTAAGGAATAGGATTTAAATAAAGGCCACCAAAACTAATTAGAAAAGAGCAAATGACAATGCAGTATGGAAAAGGTCTTGAGGATGTTAGTAAGAAGATGGAAATTGTTTTATTTTTTAATTAAAAGTCATACTTATAAAACTTTCAAACAAAAGTTTCTTGTATCAAGAAACATAAGAATACCAGTCTTTTCAACATCTAAAGAAATTAATCTCCTCTAGATGATCCCATGGCTATTAACCTTAAACTCCAATGCACTCATTTAACCTAAAAGTGTATCAAATTTAATTCTTATCAATTTGATGTTCAAAATGAATACCAAGTACCAACCATTAAGACACAAACATTCAAAGCACACAAAATAAAAATAGAACTTAAATATCGAATAGCCTTTGCGATAAACAAATTGACCACTCCTGGTTGTTTGAGTGCATTTCTAATCGCATTTCAACAAGATGCACCTAAAAGTAACCTTTCCTTGTCTCACTAAAAGGTTTTGTAGTCTAAGTTCTAAGAAAATTTATGAACCAACACTTTAAAAGTGACGATGACAAATCCTTAATTGAAAATTTCTTCAGAAGATGCAAAAGTTTATAGGAGTGAAATTGAAAGATGTAGGTATAAAAGTGTTTCCTGATAAAATCAATTAAGATAAACTTTTTGATTGCTTCTGGGCAAGCAATATGTATCATCTTCTCTAAATTCAAAAAATGTTAAAGCTACACAACAACTGGATTCTTCATTTTTCATCCAGTTGACATATTTGAACTCAAACTGATTGTGTGGTATGAAATTTGAGTAAGTGAGAGCATATTTTTATTCAAATTGATTGTGGCGGTGGCCCCAAATTGTGGTGAGTAAGGTCAGTGAAACTCACTCACATAATGTAGCAACATGTTGCCAGAAACAAGTTGAATTTCACTCAAAAAATATGTATCCACTCTAAAAACGACACTACACTGAACCGGTACGACGTCATTTCGAAGAATTCATGTTCATTTTGCAACCGAGTTTTCGTTTGGAGACAAGTCTAGTGTGATTATGGTGTTCTTTGGAAAAACAAGGGTGATTTTCCCATTATAAACGTGACGACCGTGGTGAATTTATTTGCAGTTATTATATTCCTTTAAATACTTACCACCCACATACTATTACCTCTCGTTGTACTTGAGTCGAAACTAGATAGGAGACTCTACCGGCAGATAAGTCTGATTTCCCCCATATTATTTTTGATCACGAAGTTCAAGCCATAAAGTGCGTATTGAATGTTTGTCAGTGTTAAAAAGACTTTTAATCGGGTCGGGGTTATGTTTTGTTGATTTTTACGCATAAACGAAACTAAATTTAAACCATTGTTTGATTTAAATATTGTTAATTATTATTTAATAAATTGAAAAAAAAAATACGACCTTCATAACGAATTTTATAGCTCCACACGTAACCGAACCTGAAACTAAATGTTTTTCTTCAATTTAGAAAATTTTAATATTCGAAAGTGACTCAAAACGTTTTTGTTCCTTCGCACCCCTTCCTCAATATTGTTCGTGTTAATGAAGACGTCATTGAAAATCTAATAATTCTTGTCTTAAACATATTGAAATTTTCACTAAAATTTTATTTACCTAAGTTAGTTTTTAGCGTACGAAATTATTTGAGAAATTAGTTCTGGTTTTTGAGTTCGAATGTGATAGAGTGTTGTACCTAACATAGATTTCATTTGTTTTAAAAAGAAACCTTATGAAATAATAGAGGAAAATTTAAAAACAAATTTAAAAAACTAGCAACATTTATTACTTCGATACGAGGATAACATTTAGATCTGGTTTTTGCTGTATAAATGGATACACAATTATTTTCAAGCCTACGATATTGTAAGTCCTTTTAATTAAATTTGTATGTTAACTTTAATTACTTTTTTCTACTGACAAAACGTTTTTTTAAAATTAGTGTCTTAAGACGAAATACCAGCAACACATTTCATTAAACATTTTAAATGTCTGTCATCGCAATTCCTTATTGTCACATTGTTATGGGATGGCATTTTATTCTAAACATCGCCACCATCGTCTTTGTGTATCATATTGAAGAACAAAAATGTAGAATGCTCTTAGCTGAGCGAAAAGGGGGGTTTGTGTCTGGAAAATATAAAATGAAAGAAAATAACCAACCATCAGGATATACCAGCCTGATTGTTGCTTCTTGGCTTTGGGCATTGAGGCAAGAAGTGGATTTGGTATTTTCGGACTCTTTAGTAACCATATGCGTGCGTTTTCGCTCTGTGAACCATTACAACAGATTGAATTGAGTGAACATTCATACCTACTTGCACACTACAGTAAAAACCTATTTAAGAGCTGTTACAATAATGGCCACAAATTCAAAGGAAATAAACACATTATGTTTTAAACAAGTATTTCCAGTTAAAGTTTTGAAATATTTTATAAGGCAATGAAAAAATCAAATGACAGGCTGAAATTATAGTGATTAATTTAAATTTTAAAAATGTTGTACCCATTCATATACACATATTCATATGTAAGTGACTAAAAACATAGAGTTTGAAAATGTTTCTGGAGTGATCATCATGGATTCTAAAGTGAGCTTAATTTTTTCGACATAAAAGAAAGACTTTGAGATTGTGGAACCATGAGGTTCTGCACTTTGAAACCCCCTTTTTTATTAACGTTTCTACATTTTTCAAAACTTATTATTTGAAAACTGTTAAGGTTTTTTTATACATACTATCAAAATGTTCTGGGGTTAATTTGTGTTAAATAAAAGTTAAAACATTTCAAAAAATGAGGCTGGGATGCGACCCACACTGATAACTTCCCATCCTGTCTGTTGATTTCTCTTGCTTAAAAGGTTTGTAGGTTTTCGTGTTTTGTTAAAAAAGTTCTCAGTTAAATTATTCTTAAAAATTTAAAAACTACCAATAATATTTTGCATATAATGAAATAGTTTAATTTCAAAATCTATTTTTGTTAACGAGATTTTTAGTCGAAATCCAATTTTTACCAATTTTAGTAGCTCTTCTTAAAAAAAATATTTCTTATATAAACAAATACAAATTGGATGAATGAAATTAATTTGAAGTCAATATCTTCTATTGTTCACGAGATATCAAAAACCAAGCATCAATTTTTACCAATTTTGCGTACTATTTTTTGTAGATTTTAATTTTTTATGAAAAAACTGACTGTTGGATTTTTATAAAAAATGTACTGAACGTCCATAAGATAAAACTGAAGCCAATATTTTTAATTTTTGAAAAGATATTTGAGTCGAAAGTAAATTTTTACTAAGTTTTAGTCTTGTTTTTTTTAGGTTTTTATTTTTTGTAAAAAACTGTCAATTCGATTTTTCTCAAAATTTTACCGAATATTGAAAACAATATTGCTTATAACAACAAATTATTTTAAAGCCAATATCTTAAAGTCTTGAAAAGATATTTGAGTTGAAAGTCAATTTTTACCAACTTTTAGTAATGTTTTTTTACGTTTTTATTTTTGGAAAAAAAACTGTCAATTCGATATTTCTCAAAACTTTACTGAATGTTGACAACAATATTTTTTAAAATATGAAATTAGTTTCAGGTCAATATCTCAAAGTTTTGAAAAGATATTTGAGTCGAAAATAAATTTTAAACAACTTTTATTAATATTTTTCAATTCGTCAATTCGTCAATTCAATTTTTCTTAAAATTTTACAGAATGTTGAAAATAATATTTTTTATAAGATAAAATTAGTTGGAAGCCATAATCTTAAATTTTCGAAAAGATATTTAAGTCGAAAATCAATTTTTACCAACTTTTAGTAATGTTTTTTTTAGGTTTTTATTTTTTATAAAAAAAAACTGTCAATTCGATTTTTCTCAAATTTTTACCAGATGTTTAAAACATTATTCTTCGTTACACAAAATTGTTTTGGAGATAAAATCGTTTTTTGTTCGTAAACTTTTCGAGGTGACAATTTTTTTTTCAGTTTTTTTGATTTATAAAAAATCCGTTAATTGGATTTTTTTTCAAAAAATATACTTGTTTGGTATCACCTTACAATATATAATATAAAATTTAATTCAAGTCTCTAGCTTTATTGGTTCGTGAGATATTTAGGGTTAACCAAAATGTTCACCTTTTTTTTAAACTGCTATGGTAAAAAAACAACCCATGCAATTTTCTTGAGAGCCGTTTCTGCATCTTTCTGCCTTATTATCTGTATAATAAAATTTATTTGAAGTCGATATCTCTTTTGGTTCTTGAGCGAAAAAAACGTCGCGAACGTACGGACGTACGAACGTACGAACGTACGAACGTACACACGCACGCACAGACATCTTTCTAAAATCTTTTATTTCGACTCTAGGGACCTTGAAACGTCGAGAAATGTCAAAATTTCCAATGCGACAAATCGGACCCATTACAATAATTTCCTATGGGAAGTTAATATAAAAAAATGTATTAAAATACCAAAGAATTTCCACCGAATTTTCGGTTATTCATAGACTCCATAATTGAATTTCTTTACAAAATGTCATCGCCAACATCTTTTCAAACACTCGCACAAGAAACCATCTAAGTTTCACCATAATGAAACCAATTCGATACAATTTACTATCTCTGCCCAATGAACTGTAAGGACTTCATTTTGGCATTATATGCATGTATCAGACGTAAAAAACCTCTTTAAGTGTGCACATTCTATAAGAATGTAGATGTCTTGAACCATCCAACTGTATTCCTATATAGTGTCACCACCACACCGCACCGTGGCTAACATAATATGTACCCAACCCATGCACTAAATATCCTTCCCATAAAATGTCACTATAGGAATGCAGACACAATGTTATATATGGATTGTAGTCAAAACCAAACGCACGAACAAACGAAAGTGTCTCTCCAATCTCAGTTCCTCAACCATGACAAAAGTTTCCGGTCATGTTTACACTTTAAGACGATAAACTTTACCATCTACGTTTATTACAATAAATAACAGAATAAACGAAGAAGAAGAAACACAAAAGACGACCAGAGGGAAGAACAAACTACATACATACATTACATAACTTTTGTGTGTGTGCGGTTTTTGTGGACTATATTTTGCAAGCCTTTTGGGTTGAAAAAGGTGTCGGTTTCAGGGTAATTCCATTAGACTGAGATTCACAGATTTAAAGATCAGTTTTCAGTTGTTGAAGAATACAACATTTTTATTGTTTATAAATGCTGATGGAAAATTTAATACATTTTTATTTATTCTTTTGGTCATCCATGTTACATTGGTTAAGTCCTGTATAAACTCTTTTCAGTCAGGATTTATATGTATGTAAGTAGATGATAGGTTGCATCTAGTAGACTTAACAACTTTTAATTTGTTTTAAAATACACATAGGGGAGAGGTAAATCTAAACATAAAGCTGTGTAAACTATACCCAGTTGCCAGATATCCATCAGGACAACACTAAAGACAAACTTTTAACTTCAAAACTTCCGAATAAAGTTTTTCAATTAAATTTGTTCACAAATTAAATTCTCGTATAAACTCCTGCTATAGGTAGGTTTTTCTCCATCATCGCACACACAACAAAACGTATACTTAGGTCAAGTGCACTCTCTGTTTATCTTGAAGATTAATATATTATTTATCTGGAGGATAAATCTAAGTTTCGAATAAAACATTGACTTGATTAATTAGCATCATAAAATGGAAGAGAGTGAATGATGCTGGAAACAGCGTTTAATCATAGTTTGTTTCGTTAAGGAGCAACATTCTCACAACAAGTGAAATGTGTTGGCTGTAGCCGAACTTAATGGAAAATAATAAAAAATTAAATAAAATCAATTGATCATAAAATAACGTGTGGTCTTATGCATACGAAGAGAAAAAACTAACATAGGCTAGGCAGTCAAGTTCTGTTTCTAGGGAAAATAAAGGCATAACTTTTTTAATGTTAAATTTCTATACCCGTACAGGGGCACACTATACCCACTTTGAATTTTCAACAAGGAAAACATTTTCTCTCTCGTTTCCATTAAATAATTTGTTTTTATTTTTTACCAGATGTAGGATGTGGTATGGATGTCCTTCAGAGCTAGAAGCTTTTGCCCACACAAAAACTAGTTTTGTTTTTCTTCCTTTCCATACATATTCATAATACGTATTTTCTACCTGTAAAAACAGTCTTTGGTTGTGATTAAATTATTATTCTGTTTTCTCTTTTCTGGTTTTATTTTGTTTTTTGTTGAAGAAATATTCGTGTTTATAAAGGGCTTTTTAATAAGGGCGGGTAGATGGTGAAATGGAAAAAAATAAGCTGTGTGTGAGATATTAACAAAATTATTTTTTGTATTTAAAAAGGCGCATATGTATATGCCATTAAGCGTGGAATATGACATCATTCAAATGCCCGCCTCGGCTTCTTACGGTAGCACGGATCCGAATGGTCCAATTTTCAATGACTGTTCCGCATAGATCCGGTTGAATTTGAGCGATGGACTGTTTTATGTTCACCTTTAGGGCATCGGTCGATTGTGGTTCATTTGCATAGACCTGGGACTTCAAGAAACCTAACTGGAAAAAGTCTAGTGGGGTCAAATCGCATGACCTTGGTGTCCAATTTACATCACCCCTTCGAGAGATAACCTTGATCTCAAATCGTTCATGCAAAATGCCAATAGTGGCGTTTGTTGGAACCACATGTCGTCTAGGTGCATATGGTTCAATTTGGGCAGTAAGAAATTAGTTATCATCGTTATGTAGCGCTCGCTGTTGACGGTGACCGCTTCACTAACGTCGCCGGCCCAAAATCCACACCAAACGGTAACTTTATGAAGATGCATCATCGCCTGGTTAACCTCGCGTGGGTTGGTGTCGTCCCATATACGGGAATTTTGCTGATTAACACAGCCATTCATTCAAAAATGCACCTAGTCACTTAACACGATTTTTAGGGTCCTCTTCGAAACGATTCGAAGTCCAGTCAGCGAACAAACGGCTTTGTCTATGGTCATGAACTTTGAGCTCCTGGGTGAGTTGGATCTTGTACGGGTGTAAGCCCAAGTCCCGACGCAATATTCGCCAAGTTGAAGTCTGCGAAAGGCCGAGTTCTTCTGCACGGCGAGGAATAGACTGTCTCGGGGTCTTCTGTACACTTTCATTGACCGCGGAGATGTTCTCGGCCGATCTTGCGTTCCTTGGTAGTACGGGTGTTGGCTGATTGTTTACTGAACCGGTCGTCTTAAATTTGGCCAGCAAACGTTAAAATTGGCGCAATGCGCGCAACGTTTGCGTTAACGAACACTCATTTTGATAATAACGTTTCATCATTTGTCATGATGATTTGGCATAAGCAACTGAATAAAAAACAAAAAACTTGACAGATGTCAACATAACAAAATGGCCGCCACGGGGCCGCAAAATCTACCCGCGCCAATTGAAAAACCCTTTACAACAAAGTTAGTTGTTAGTATGTATAAACATATAAACAATTCGTTAAAAGTGGGTAACATATATAATAACGGAAAGACAAATTATAATTTAACAAAAGTCAGGGTGATATCTTTTTGTAACTTCCAATTTTAATGTATGAAAATAATTCTCTTAACAAACAAAATTTGGAAACAAGAATTGATTTATGTTCTTGAAAATTGTGTCTTCAAGTCTACCGAAGTATAGCAAAAACTGTTTATAGGAAAGTTATTCTAATTTTATTTGGAATTTGTGATATTTCATAATCTTGAAATTCATAGTAATAAGAAGAATCATAAATTCAGTCTGTTCATTCGCAACGAACGTAGAATTAAACTTAGCATTTGAAAGAAATTAGTAAGTATAGTATAACGAATATACTTTGTCTTGGGTTTGATTGCTTTCAATAATTTATACATTTTTTTTTTGAAATATTTGATCTACAATTTCTTCGTTTTTTTTGAATAAATTATTTGGTGATAGTCCTGGTAACTACGCTTTATACAAACATTATTACATATTGTAATTTATTTTACTTGATAATAAAGAAAAACAAAAAAATAAAATAAAAATGATAATCTGTCTTAAAATGACAGAAATCGTTGAAACTAAAAATATCCTTCCACCAGAACAGTTCGGTTTTAGGAAAGAACATTCTTCGACTCATCAGGTATTAAGACTTACCAAAGATTTAAAAAAAGCACTAAGACATAAAAAATCCATTGGAATGGTTTTCTTTGATATTGAGAAAGCTTTTGACAGCGTCTGGCATGACGGTCTTGTCCATAAGCTTCTAATAAACGGTTTCCCAATATATATTATAAAGATTATTAAAAGTTTCTTAAAGGAAAGAAAGGTCTTCGTTGAAATTTCACAACATAAATCTCCGCTGTATGCTATTAAAGCGGGTGTCCCCCAAGGCTCAACCCTCTCCCCCCTTCTTTACAATATTTATGTGTTAGACTTCCCTGCCTTAAATCACTGCAAGAGATCATTTTTTGCTGATGATACATGTATTTACAGTATATCCGATAGTTGCCACCAAATTTTACTCAACCTTCAAAATGCTCTTGATGCGGTTCAAATCTATTTTTATAGCTGGAAAATCAAAATAAATCCTTTAAAGACACAAGCTTGATTTTTTACAAAGAAACGTAAGCAAAACAACTTTCCACAAATAAATCTTTCAGTGTGTAATGCTCCAGTCCAATGGGAACAAAGTATTAAATATTTGGGTGTTATTCTTGACAAAAGCTTAACTTACTCACATCAAACTTCCGAAGGTGTTAAGAAAGGTCAATTTTTAAACAAAGTCTTGTTTCCACTTTTAAACAGAAACTCCTACCTAAGCCTTGAAAATAAATTATTAATTTACAAAGTTATTTTCCTACCTGCTATGTTATATGCATCTCCATGTTGGTACTATTGTGCCGTTTTTAGTCTTTTGATAGTTATATTTTTATTGACTCGTAAAGTACATAGGATAGGGTTATGTATGGAATAACACATCGGACAAATGGTCTCCACGGCTTTGCATGCACGCACACTCTGGAAATGTCTCATGCAGTAATTGAATTGTTTCACGGGCTGTATGACATGTGGCACCGTCTTGTTGAAACCACATATTGGACACATCAATATCATCCAATTTTGGCAGAAAGAACTGTGTAATCATGTCGCGATATCGAGCACCAGTAACAGTCACTGCTTGACCAGCATCATTTTCAAAAAAATATGGCCCAATTATGCCTCCAGCCCAAAAAATCACACCATACAGTCCCGCGTTGTGGATGCATTTTTTTTTTCGACAATCACATGTGGGTTCTCCGAACCCCAAATGCGGCAATTTTGGCGATTGACAAAGCCATCAAGATGAAAATGTGCTTCATCGCTTAGGATGATTTTGCTCGAAAAATTAGGGTCCATTTGTTGATGTTCAATAATCCATTCAACGAACTCTCTTCTCTTTCCATGGTCATTAGGCTTCAATTGTTGTGTTGTGTTAATTGAATTTTGTAAGCATGAAGACACAGATCTTTGGTGAGTATACTGTTACGGATGAGGTGTGGAATTCCATTGTGGATTCCATACGATAAATCGATCACCCTGTTGCTTTCGAAAATTTGTTTCATTCAAAATCAGCTGCTTCACCGGAAGCGATTTATTTAAATGTCGGCCGCCACAGTCAAGTCAAAAACTTGTCTTCTCTATGTCATTCTTTCTCTGAAGGTTTTCATCCAGTTCGGACGTCCATCGAGGTAAAACATTTGTTTTTTTATTCCAGGACTTATTTAGTGACATAATCCTCGTGATATTCGCACAATTTCTCGTTTCTAATTTAGAATACGAAAATACCTCCAGAGCTAAGAAAGACATATTAAGACATATTTAGGCTATCATAAAAGGGAAACCCATTAATCTCAATGCGAATTGATCCTCGAGAACGAAAGCTTACTCGAGAAGAAATATTAACTAATATTTCCGTGAGCTAATCCTTTCGAAGGAGTTATTCCAGGTAACTAGAATTGGCTGTTCTTCATTAAAATCAGCATATTTCAATTAAGCATTCTGCCCACAGTGTCGTTGATTTCAATCCTGGAACGCAAAGACTCCGAAAAGAATTTGACACTGGAATTTCTAAAAGCCAAGTGCGTTCTACGCCAATTCATCGCCACCCCTTTTGCCCTCCAGGGGATTGAAGACTAATCACTCATCAAAGTGGGAAAAATTAGGAGAGCGCCGAATTTACCACGACCGCAAACTCAATACGAACTGCGCCTTGCACTTGTTGAAGAAGTCCAGCAAATACAGGTCAGTCGCCTTTTACACCTTGAAGTGACAACCTGTCGAGATCTTCCACCCAAGTCGTCGTGTCAAGTGCAGTCGCAGTGATTGAGCGGTTCGTGGTTTGTGTGAATCTTGGGGACGGGAGCGTGCGCGAGTGAGAGAGGGGGACCATAGATCCCGAGTTGTCCAAATTGAAAGAAAAGGAAGAAAAAAAAAAAAAAGGAACGTTTTAAATCTAAATTAACCTAGTTTTCGGTAGAAATCTTAAATTTGCTAAAAGTGTTTAAAAGAAGAAGAAAAAATTAGAAAAAAAAAACGTATTGCTCTAAAGAAAGGTAAAAGAAAAGAAAAAAAAAGAAAAGCATAAGAAAGAGGAAAAAGTGAGAGTGTGACGTCAGCAGATTGGCAAGTGGTTGCAGTAAATTGTTTTTTTTTTTATATAAAATAACTTTCAGCATCTTCGAGAGACAGCGGTAAAAAGGAAATTGTGCACAATCTCTGGACCGTTAAAAGTGGTGAGTTCTCTCCTTTATTTTGACATAATTGTTTTTGTTTACACATAAATTTATTAGGTATTTCTGAATACTACAGCTTGCTAGCCGCGGCTGCCAAAGCAATTTCATATTCCTTTTTTTTTGTAGGCTTTCCATGAATTAAATTCGATAGTTAAAATATTACGATTTATCCATCATATTTGAAATAAAGAATCTATAGTATTTAAATCTAAATTCTAGGCTAAAATTAATCTACAAAGAAAAAAAAAAAAAAAAAAATCTACACTTAAATCTACTTTAAGCCTATCATGCAATTTCTGTATAAATAAAACAACTAAAAATAATTTATCTGATGAATTAACGAAACTTAACAAACAAACATGCAAAAATATAAAAAAATGAATCAATAAAAATAATGTGTTAAAATGTTTATAATGAACTAAAACTATTTTTTTTGTGGGGTTATGTGTGGTTTGGTAGGTCGTGTTAAGAGGACCGGTGAAATGAATTAGCCCATTTAACCGGGATAAACAAGGGACAGCCCGCTTGCTTCAATATTCCCGAGTACGGCGGTCATAGTGTTAGAGGGTGGGATTTTTAAGCAAGGTACTCGAGGCAGCTTTCATCTGCTGCCCGACAATGAAGCTAAATACAGTGAAAAGTGTCCGTCCGATGTCCTAATGTAAAGAAATCTTGGCATGAGATAAAATTCTTTCGTTTGCGTCTGGCTATCCACAGGTCAAGAACCTCGCCCACCGACGTACCTAGCTGTGCCCTATGCGAGCATGCCAAGTCCGACCTAAAAGAGTAGACTCCAGTTTAGCAATTTTCGAAGCCGCAACAAAGAAATGGCGCCCAACGTATAAGCTTATATTTTTAAGTTTCCACGCAGTAAAACGAGTTGTTATTATTCTAAGTAAGTCCCGGAATTTGCTTTATATTGCGACCCGCGTTGCTACCACAGAATGTAATCATCAAGTTTTACTGTTTTCCAATTCATATTAGTCCGAAAACTAGTTTCAGTGTTTGAAAGATTCGTGTGTATGAATATTTACAAAAAATGAAATAGTGTTGTTCATTTTCTAGCATAGGTGCTGGAATATATTGCCACTATAACTTTCGCTGGCTCTTACCTTTATTGTTTCTTTTCCAAAACGTCCGTCTGTTTTATATAAAAACATCTTTAAAATTCGAATGACCAACCACAGTAACCCCCAAACCAATGATAGAAAACAATTCAGAATAGAATCGACAAGAAAAAAAAAAGAAAATAAACAAATCGAAAAATAATAAATTATTCTTTTGCTACATACATATATGCAATTAGAACCACTTTAAATATTCTCTAAAATTAAATATGAGTGATAGTAGAGGACCCAGTACCCGTTCTAGAGGAAGATTTAATCATTCAAGAGGTCAATCCTCATCTACCTTCAATAGAAACTCTTCAAATTCTCATAACAATATGTCTCAATCAAACGTAAATCAAAGACCACACGTGGTACAACACACGCCTCCATCACGAAATATACGAAACCAAATTGAAGGTCAGGGGCTTAATATGCAAAACCCAATCGAAAATCCTGATCAAAATTTACGTCACCAAAACGAAAATCAGGGACCAAACCCACAAAATCAGAGGGATGACCAGGGACCTAATATAGGGAATCAAAGCGTAAATCAGGAACAGGTAGTTAACCCTGAACAAAATCCTCCGATTATAGATCAGAGTGTTGAGAACGAGAATCAGAGTCACAGAAATTCAGATCATGTCACAATAAATCCAGTTAACAACGCAATGGCAGATCCAGTTTATCTGCAACCACCCGGTTGCAGCAGTGAAGCTGCTGCACACAATGCAATTCAGGCAGGCACCACCTCGAGACCTGATAACCATGACCTCCAAACTCTAGCATCAGCTTTTGAGCGGATCATGGAAGCTAACAACAAAGTTGTTATTAGCGAAATGAAATCCATTAGGGATAAATTAACTCAAAAGTTGGAGCAAATAAATATTTCCCCTGTCCAACAAGTTCAGAATGGAAATCTGCCAAACGCTAACCCTAGAGTAGACTTTGAACAATTTCTTCATAATGCCTCATTTTCTACTCAAAACCGACTACCCTTAAGCCACCAGACTTCCGCTTCGCAATCCACAATCGTCAACACAAATTGCAAAGTTGAAAAGTGGAAAATTTCCTTCGATGGGTCAGAAAATGTGCACGACTTTTGGTTCAAAGTCAAAACGTTAAAAGAGAGATCTCAATCCACCTGGGATCACGTTCTGGCCAATGTTCACGTTCTTCTGAAAGGCAAGGCTGAATCTTGGTATTGGTTTTTCTTGAAAAAGAATCCAGCCGTTTCGCATGATAGTCTCAAATACGCCATCATTAAGGAATTTAGTAAGACCGAGAATGAGTATGACAAGATATCACGAATGGTTTCTCGACGTCAAGGCTTCAAAGAAACCTTTGATGATTTTTATACAGAAGTCTTAAATCTTAATGCGAGGTTAAAAGAACCTTTGTCTGATACAAAGATAATCGATTTGATCAAGAAGAATGCAAAGGAAAATTTAGGTGCATTACTATTTCCATATCAAGTCAGTTCTTTGGAACAAATGAGGGATGTAGCAAGACAAGGTGAAGCATTCTTGCAACATCAAAACCCTCAAAAACCTTCGAACTTTAAACGAAATGTTAGCGAGATAGAACAACAAGTTGATTCTCATAGAGACATCGAATGTGAAGACCCTGAAATAGCGGCATATTCGAAAGCGGGTAAGTTCAACGTCAAGCCACTTGACACGTCTAACTTCACTTGTTGGAACTGCCAAAAGACAGGCCATTCATATTACGATTGTCCCAGTGAAAAACGAAATCTCTTTTGCTATCGCTGTGGTGAGCAGGAGGTAACAACGGTTTCATGTTCTAAGCATGGATTAAACCGGAAAGGGAGCGAGTCGATAGCTGGGGGCACTCGTTCCGCCAACACGACCCCAAGCCAATAAAAAACTTAGGTGTTTCTTCAGAAAAATCTGAAGACACCAACCTTAAAAGCTCGGATTGTTCTGAACCGGAAATAAAATCAATACTCAAAAGACCAAATTCTCAAACCTTGGACAATACTGTTCAAACAACTCCCTGTTTATCTTTTCACGAGAGAATGAAACGCTACCAGCAAGCTAAAAATCGAATAAAGTCAAACTCAATTCCAACGAAAATCATTAAGTGTAGAAATCGATATATCGCTAGGAAAAGTCATAGGAAAGCAATTGAATCTACCATTCTGGACGATCTCAATGACTACAGGCCGTTTCTCAATATTAAGATTGGTAATGAAAATGTGTACGCATTATTAGATTCAGGTGCTACTGTCAGTGCACTGGGAAAGGACAGCCTTGAACTTCTGAATCGCAACTCCATCGCCATGAAACCTTTTTCATCCAGTATAAGTACTGCTGGCGGCACAAAGCAAAGAATTGTGGGCTTGTGCAAAATTCCTATTCATTTTAATAATACAACCAATGTCATAGATTTCTACATTGTACCAACTCTAAAACAAAAAGCTTACCTGGGTATAAACTTCTGGAGAAGTTTTCATATAGCTCCAAAAATAATTTCAGAGATTTCTTCTCTTGAAGAACAAACGCTTGACCCAAGAATGCATGTCTTAACTACCAAACAGAGAGAAAGTTTAGACCAGGTGATTAATTTATTTCCATCTTATTCACAAATCGGTCTCGGCAAAACCGATTTGGAAGAACATGTGATAGACACGGGTGATGCGGTCCCGATAAAGTCAAAGTACTACCCGCTTTCGCTTCCGCGGGAAGCTGAGGTCTACGCAGAGATTGATAGAATGCTTAAGCTGGGAATCATCCGAGAGAGCAATAGCCCTTGGAGTTCTCCAATTGTTCTCGTTAAGAAACCTGGTAAAAACCGACTCTGCGTAGACTTTCGCAAACTGAATTCCGTGGCTAAAGATGACGCCTACCCTCTACCGCACATCTCTGGTTTGTTGAGCAGGTTGAAAGATACGCATTACATAACCGGATTAGATCTCAAAGACGCGTATCACCAAATTCCACTTTCAAAGTCTTCTTGCGAAAAGACAGCATTTGCTGTGCCTGGCAAACCCCTGATGGAATTTGTTGTGATGCCGTTTGGTCTCAAAGATGCTTCTCAGAGGATGACACGTCTTATGGACAAAGTCATTCCGTCTAAGTTTAGAGAAAGGGTGTTCGTTTATATAGACGATTTGCTTATATGCACGGAAACCTTTGAAGAACACCTAACACTTTTGTCTGACGTAGCGAAATGTCTCAGGGAAGCAAAATTGACTATAAATGTTGAAAAGAGCAAGTTCTGTCAGAAAGAAATTAAGTTTCTGGGATATATTGTCGGACAAGGTTGCCTAAAAACGGACCCCACGAAGGTGGAAGCCATAACCGAGTTTCCACTTCCGCAAAGTCCTAGACAGATCCGTCGCTTTCTCGGCATGGCGGGCTGGTACCGGCAATTTATCCCAAACTTTTCTGGTCTCTCCGCTCCTTTATCAGATTGCTTACGCAAATCCAAAAAGTTTTGTCTTACTCAGGAAGCTATTGGTGCTTTCCATAAATTGAAAGAAGCGTTAACAACTGACCCAGTTTTGGCGCAGCCCGATTTCTCGAAGCCTTTCGTGGTTCAATGTGATGCATCCAGCGCAGGAGTTGGTGGTGTTCTCTATCAACTCGATGACGAAGGTCACGAACATCCAATCGCATATGTATCCCAAAAACTGAACAAGGCTCAGAGAAATTACACCGTCTCGGAACAGGAATGCCTTGCCGCTATAATTTCTGTGGAAAAATTCAGGCCATACATCGATGGGCTGCCTTTCAAGATCGTGACCGACCACTCTAGCCTTAAGTGGCTCATGTCGCAGAAAAATTTGAGTGGGCGGCTTGGACGATGGAGTCTGCGACTCCAGGCATTCACCTTTACCATAGAACACAGGAAAGGTTCCCTAAATGTTGTGCCCGACACGTTGTCAAGAGCAGACATAGATGAAATTGAATTAAGTGAAGAGCAGTCGGAAATTGATTTAAAGTCCCCTCATTTTCAATCGAGAGATTATGAAGATCTAAAACAGAATATAATCAAGAACCAAAACAGCTTTCCAGATATTATAGTTTCTGATGGGTTTATTTACAAGCGTGTTAAATTCCGTTTAGGTCATCCTGATGAAGAGGAAGGATTGTGGCGTCTTTGGTTACCAAAGGAGCTTACAACTCAGGCTATTACAAACGTTCACAATACCAAAGCCGGATGTCACGGAGGTGTCGAAAAGACATTGTTTCGCGTGAAACAAAAATATTTCTGGCCAGGTATGGTAAAGCAAGTCAAGGACTTTGTTAGCTCGTGTGACATCTGCAAGGAAACGAAGCCACCAAACACATCTCTTAAGCCCAAAATGGGTTCACAAATCGTGTCTGAACGCCCCATGCAAAGGTTGTATATAGATCTATTAGGACCATATCCCCGCACTAAATCAGGTAACACTGCCATACTCATAGACCATCTCACAAAATATGTGTTTTTAAAGCCACTAAAGAAAGCTTGTGCGAAATCTATATGCAGCTACTTAGAAAGCGACGTGTTCCAGCTCTTTGGATTCCCGGAGCACATCCATAGCGATAACGGTAGGCAATTTGTCTCTAAAGAATTCTCCAAGCTGATGGAGACCCATAATATTAGACATACGAAAACAGGTTTATACTCTCCCCAAGCGAACTGTTCTGAGCGAGTTAATAGAGAAATTTTGGCCAAAATCAGAGTTTATGTGAAGGACAAACATGACGAATGGGACAAATACATCCCATTGATAGGTGCGATTTTGAGGAGTGATTTTCATTCGTCCATAAACTGCTCTCCTTATTATGCTCTATTTGGCCAACACATGATGACCAATGGCAATGAATACCAACTCCTTAGAAAGCTAAAATGCTTGAATGAACCTGATATTCGGATTGTCTCATCGTCAGATAAGATGCTTCTAATGAGAGAACGGATCAAAGAAAATCTTGACTCTGCCCATTCAAAAGCTGAACGCACTTATAATCTACGAGCGAAAAATATATCCTTTGTTCCAGGACAGGAAGTTTTCCGTCGAAATTTTGAACAAAGTTCATTTGTGAAGGCAAAGAATTCGAAGTTTTTACCAAAATTTGTAAAGTGCAGGATCAGGAAACGAGTTGGCAATTGTCTCTACGAGTTGGAAGACCTGAAAGGGAAGCTCATTGGAAAGTATCACGCGAAGGACATAAAACAATAATGTTCTATATAGTTACACCAACATCTCGTCTTTCCTTTTCGTTTGCTTCCTTATAAGTTGGAAACGAAAAAGGTTTGTTACGGATGAGGTGTGGAATTCCATTGTGGATTCCATACGATAAATCGATCACCCTGTTGCTTTCGAAAATTTGTTTCATTCAAAATCAGCTGCTTCACCGGAAGCGATTTATTTAAATGTCGGCCGCCACAGTCAAGTCAAAAACTTGTCTTCTCTATGTCATTCTTTCTCTGAAGGTTTTCATCCAGTTCGGACGTCCATCGAGGTAAAACATTTTTTTTTTTATTCCAGGACTTATTTAGTGACATAATCCTCGTGATATTCGCACAATTTCTCGTTTCTAATTTAGAATACGAAAATACCTCCAGAGCTAAGAAAGACATATTAAGACATATTTAGGCTATCATAAAAGGGAAACCCATTAATCTCAATGCGAATTGATCCTCGAGAACGAAAGCTTACTCGAGAAGAAATATTAACTAATATTTCCGTGAGCTAATCCTTTCGAAGGAGTTATTCCAGGTAACTAGAATTGGCTGTTCTTCATTAAAATCAGCATATTTCAATTAAGCATTCTGCCCACAGTGTCGTTGATTTCAATCCTGGAACGCAAAGACTCCGAAAAGAATTTGACACTGGAATTTCTAAAAGCCAAGTGCGTTCTACGCCAATTCATCGCCACCCCTTTTGCCCTCCAGGGGATTGAAGACTAATCACTCATCAAAGTGGGAAAAATTAGGAGAGCGCCGAATTTACCACGACCGCAAACTCAATACGAACTGCGCCTTGCACTTGTTGAAGAAGTCCAGCAAATACAGGTCAGTCGCCTTTTACACCTTGAAGTGACAACCTGTCGAGATCTTCCACCCAAGTCGTCGTGTCAAGTGCAGTCGCAGTGATTGAGCGGTTCGTGGTTTGTGTGAATCTTGGGGACGGGAGCGTGCGCGAGTGAGAGAGGGGGACCATAGATCCCGAGTTGTCCAAATTGAAAGAAAAGGAAGAAAAAAAAAAAAAAGGAACGTTTTAAATCTAAATTAACCTAGTTTTCGGTAGAAATCTTAAATTTGCTAAAAGTGTTTAAAAGAAGAAGAAAAAATTAGAAAAAAAAAACGTATTGCTCTAAAGAAAGGTAAAAGAAAAGAAAAAAAAAGAAAAGCATAAGAAAGAGGAAAAAGTGAGAGTGTGACGTCAGCAGATTGGCAAGTGGTTGCAGTAAATTGTTTTTTTTTTATATAAAATAACTTTCAGCATCTTCGAGAGACAGCGGTAAAAAGGAAATTGTGCACAATCTCTGGACCGTTAAAAGTGGTGAGTTCTCTCCTTTATTTTGACATAATTGTTTTTGTTTACACATAAATTTATTAGGTATTTCTGAATACTACAGCTTGCTAGCCGCGGCTGCCAAAGCAATTTCATATTCCTTTTTTTTTGTAGGCTTTCCATGAATTAAATTCGATAGTTAAAATATTACGATTTATCCATCATATTTGAAATAAAGAATCTATAGTATTTAAATCTAAATTCTAGGCTAAAATTAATCTACAAAGAAAAAAAAAAAAAAAAAAATCTACACTTAAATCTACTTTAAGCCTATCATGCAATTTCTGTATAAATAAAACAACTAAAAATAATTTATCTGATGAATTAACGAAACTTAACAAACAAACATGCAAAAATATAAAAAAATGAATCAATAAAAATAATGTGTTAAAATGTTTATAATGAACTAAAACTATTTTTTTTTGTGGGGTTATGTGTGGTTTGGTAGGTCGTGTTAAGAGGACCGGTGAAATGAATTAGCCCATTTAACCGGGATAAACAAGGGACAGCCCGCTTGCTTCAATATTCCCGAGTACGGCGGTCATAGTGTTAGAGGGTGGGATTTTTAAGCAAGGTACTCGAGGCAGCTTTCATCTGCTGCCCGACAATGAAGCTAAATACAGTGAAAAGTGTCCGTCCGATGTCCTAATGTAAAGAAATCTTGGCATGAGATAAAATTCTTTCGTTTGCGTCTGGCTATCCACAGGTCAAGAACCTCGCCCACCGACGTACCTAGCTGTGCCCTATGCGAGCATGCCAAGTCCGACCTAAAAGAGTAGACTCCAGTTTAGCAATTTTCGAAGCCGCAACAATACGCTGTAGAGAGGTTCTTGAAATTTGCAATTCTTGTCCACGACGTCGAATTGAGGTTCCTGGATTGTCAGCAACACTCTCACGCACTGCTTCGACATTCACATTTGAACGGCTTGTTTTTGGACGACCAGTGTGTTTGGCGTCTCCAACGGATCCAGTCTCCATGAATTTTTCAATTAATCTCTTCACAGTTGACGAAGTTAAAACACTATTCCGACCATATTTTGTATGAAATTTTCGAACTGCAGTCGCCAAGCTTTCACTATTTTTGAAATATTCTTTAATAATGAAGACACGTTGTTCTCTCGTGTAACGCTCCATTTTTAATAACCCTATACTGTTAGCTGTCAAATTGCTTTTTTTTTCAGGGTTGCCAACACTTCACTGCACAAATGGCGGCAAATTCAAATCCTGCGTTAATTTTGGGACACCCTTTAGTTTAGTTTAGTTAGAATGTATATATTATTCTCATCTCTATGTACTAATTATCTAAATGTATTATAAATAGGTTGACACTAAATGAATAAATAAAATGAAATGAAATGAAATGAGAGCAAAATGAAAAATAAAAATGAATAAATTATTTAATATTTTCCTGCGCAAATCAATATCTAAAACACATAATTGAAACATACATAATACATGTTACAAGTTTACTTGCATTAACATAAGATAGGTATGTACATAATATGTATAAGAACATAGACACAGCCATGGCTGAAATAACAGGAACACACCTTAATTTTGAGTACAACTTTCTTTGCACTTAAATTAAGGTAAAAAGTCAAAAATACTATATTGTACTGGAAAATATGTTGCCAAAATATTCAACGACAAATTTATGAGTAAGCAGTAGTTTATTGTTATTTGCTTTTAAACTGTTTAAAAAAGTAGGTTTAATTTACAAAAAAATCAATATTCTTGCGTGGTTTAAAAGTAAAATTTGTAATTAGAGTTTCTCATCTGGGATTGATTTATTTCAAAATTAAGTCTAAATACTATATTCAGTTCACAAATAATGACACATAGCAACGGGTTGAGCAAACTACTGGGCTACCTACACTACATACTAACATCAAGTAGTTTTGGCATTGAATTATAGAAAAGCATAACCATAATGAAATGAGTAGTCCTTAGTTCTGTAAGAATGTTACTGAAATAAAGTGCACGAAAGGGTCGCACGAACTTGCTCCTGTATCCAAAGATTCTGTTAACAAATACTTATGTTCAAAAATTTACTTTTAAAACGACAAAAATTTAATTTATTTATATTTTTATTTTCAGAAAATCTTTATAGCGGTTTGTAGTTAGTGATTTTGTATTTATAAATTTTTAGTATGCATTTAATTTTCGTTAAAAAATGATGACCCATTTTTGAGATATCGAGTTTTGAAAAAAAATTATATTTTTATAAAAAAAATGACATTTTTGATCACTATAAAAACTTGTGAAGAAAAAAAACATGTTTGGAATCGATTAACTGGTTCTTGAGAAAAATTAAGATCAAAATAACGGTTCTATTGCAGATACCCTTCTGTATAGCAATACAATTTTGTTTGTACTAAAAGAAGCCAAGTTAAGAACAAACATTTTAGATAAAATTTTATAAAAATCAGGTCCATAAAGCTGGAAACACCACAATAGAATTTCGAAATTCTAATGATGGGGTGATTTAGGGCTCTTTTTGGGCTAATTAAGTGCTCTAATCCCGACTTGGTTTAAAAACCCCTTCCCCAGCTTTACAGACCTATAAAAATCTTTCGGTACGTTTTTGAGAAAATTCGAAATACGATTTTTGAGCAAGAAATTTGTATAGGAAGTGGACTACTGTTCTATTTAGTCTTAAGGTTAGGTTAGGTTATAGTGGCTGTCCAAGATGGAAACGGACACACTTAGGCCAGTTTAATGGCCCATTGTGATACCACATGAATCTTGAGGTTACTTCCTAAGCTCAATGGAACCAGTTTGAGTCTCTTACGAAACGTGAGAGGCTGATTATGCCGACATGATTTAGATCGTTTAGATCGTTAAAGAAGAATTCTCCTAGGTAATTCTTGCGTTTTCGAGCCAGAGCAGGGCATGAGCAGAGAAGATGAAGAATTGTTTCTTCCTCTTCCTCTTCCTCGTCCATACAGCTTTTGCAGAAATCATTTGAGAATACGCCTAATCTCGTGGCGTGCCTTCCTATCAGTGTCCGGTTATGACACCCATTATCGAGCTTATATGCGATCTGCTTAGAGAGAGCAAGCACCTTAAACGTTTTAAATCCAGTGTCGGCCAGATGTTTTTTGTGACTTGACACGTGGTGATGTTGTTCCACCTGGTGCCTGCCCTCCTCACAGCGTCTTGCATTAGCAAAAGTTTACAAGTAGCGATTGGTATGCCAGTACGTGCCAAACGTGGTAGGATGGGCTGTACTGTACCGTTCCTAGCGAGTTCATCTGCCTTACAGTTACCTGGAATGTCTCTATGGCCCGGCACCCAGCAAAGGTGAATATTAAACTGTTGTGCCATCTCCATTAGAGATGATCGACAGTTATGGACTGTTATAGAGTTTGTAGAGACAGAATCCAGAGATTTGATAGCGGCCTGACTATCTGAGAAAATACGGATATCAGATGTTGATATCACGTTTTCTTTAAGCGAAGACAAGACTTCTTTTATCGCCAAAAGTTCCGCCTGGAACATGCTACAATGATTGGGAAGGCGGAATGAGAGACTTAATTTCAGTCGTTCAGAGTACACACCTCAACCAACCCCTTCTTTTGGTTTTGACCCATCTGTATAGAAATGGATTGACTCATCTTCCATTGTATCTTTGTCACTGAAATGATGTCTGTCACACACAGTGTGTAGTACCCAGGAGTCCTGATTCCTCGAACAACGGATCTCACAATCCATGGCTCTTGGATCAGGACAATGTCTTCCCCGTTTCTTGCCAGCCGGAGAAGAAGTGAGGCCGAGGCCTTTACGGAGTGCTGGAGATTAATCTGTACTAACTGCAGCATTTTGGCTACAATTGCGCAGATCAACCTCCACCACGGTTTTGTTCTGATCCTCTGAGTCTGAGGATGAACCCAAGAGTTCGTCCTCGCTCAAAAGGATCATGTTGAGGTCGTCCTCAGTCTCCATTGAGGATGGACTGTCTTCGACTTTTGTAGAGGGTGAAGTCGCAATTGGAGAGGGCATGGGTGCATCGTCACCCTCTGTTAAGAGAGAAGACGATGTCCCAGGCCCACCAACCGCTAGTTCACCTTCGATTGTTTTTGGAGGCCCGCTTTCCACGTTAACCTCATCTTTTTTATAGACTCGAATTTTTATTGTTTCGAAGCCATAGTTTATGGAGCCCTCGTTTATGGCTAGAGGAGCCAAAGATTCCTTATTGAGTACCAAAATGGCGCTCCTATAAAGATTCTTCACCTCCTCTAGCTTGGCTATCTTCCAGTTATGAGTCGGAAGGGACGGGTTACAAACTCTGATCATCTCGAGAATGTCCTTGATACCAGTAGGTTCCATTGGGATCCAAATGCGGGCTCTAGGTCTGCTAGGAATCCCTTCCTTAGCGACAACCTCGAGCTTCGCACCTGGCCAAACTTCACCTAACCGGCTGACAGCGAGCTTGTATAAGTCACCTAACCGGCTGACAGCGAGCTTGTATAAGTCACAAGACCTCTGATCGCCACAAACCATGAGTTTGACATGGCCTTGATGCCAACCCCCATCGCTTATGGAAGGAAGTGGTCCTGGAAGCTCCCTCAAAATGCTTAAAAAGCCACCCGAGAGCTTAACCTTGACCAACTGCCAACCAGCCGATATTGTTCCATCATCATCGCTCCTGTCAATGACCGCAACCACGACTTTGCCCTTCGCGACGTCACTGAAACTGGCTTTCTTGATGGGATTGAGGGGAATGCTGGTGTTGTACACCCGAGGCCGTTTTGGTGTCGGTACGGCCCCCTCACGAGACCTTTCTCGTTTGGACGTAGAGTCCTTATTGGTCTTTGTTGTAGCAAGTATGCTTTTAGCCCATTCGACGCTAGCGGTTTGCTGCAGTGTCCTTTCAGCCCCCGATGATGCACCAGAGGCCTTCAGGATTTTCGCCGCTTGCCGCCTTTGCCTATATTGGCTTTTAGAGAGTTTCCCCTTTCTCTCATTAGTAGTGGTAGGGCCATTTTTCACAACCCTGCCACTACTGAAATTAGGTATCGCTACCTTCTTATCCTCGTTGCTACCAACTGCAGAGGAGGGTTAATGGTTAGCCACTACTCCCTTCTCTGTGTTGGCCGCAAGAGATACGGCAACAGGCTTTGACGCCAAACTGCCGCCCGGTCCTGAAGAGATACCGGTCTCAACATCCTTTACGTTTTTGTTTTTTTTATTCATCTTAATCTTAATCCCACGAGTTGCGAAGAAAAGAGGTCCGTCTGCACAGAGATTCGCATGTACAGATAAGGCAAGTTAATCCGGAGGTCGCCAGGTATCCGGATACTCCGTTAGAGACTGGGCTATTTTTGAATTGGGCCCCCAGCCAGGCTGATCATCGGCACGGGTTGTTTAACACCTTGGATCCAGCCCAATAAAGATGAGAGGTGGTAGGGAAGGAAGAGATAGGGTCAGGAATCAGTTGATGTTAATTCATCATTCTGATATGTGAGGAAAAGATTGGGATTCGGTAACAGCAATTCAGCTAATTTACCTAGAGTGAGAAGGAGCATAGGGGATAGGAGCGCTGTCTAGCTTTTTCGCCATTGCAACGTGGGAGGTGGGATGGGAGTTGGTGACATAAATGTAGGTTGGTATGCCTTGTTTATGTGGGAGTGGATGATGATTCTGGGAAGGTAGAAGGATATGAACGTCCTTTAGTTTCAGGACTCATCTGGAGAAAATTCTCGAGAATCATTGACCTTAATCAGCTTCTACAACTCGACAAGTTCGACGTTCAGAGTAAGAAAAAAATCAAAAACGCCTTACGTGAATCTGCTTAAATCCTTAATTTCCAAGTTTGAACTCAATCGACCGACCCAATGGTTTGGGGGCGAAAACAGACAGACAAACGAACATATTGAATTGGTGGTTCCACTTTAGTAATGTCACGTTTGGTTAAAATCTCGAGTTCAAGGTTTACGAATGCAATACTTGTCATATATGTACATACATACATAGTTCCTATATGTCGCAAATAAAAACCTAAGATACAAGCGACTGTCACAGACAAAGCAAGTTAAGCGAGGAAATCAATCAGAAGACTTTGTCTTGCGATTTTGGCCCACGCTGACCTTCACGACCACTCTTAAAACAAAAAAAGAAACCTTCCCATAACGGATTAATTTTTTTTTTTTTCAAAATATACAATATACATAAATCATCACCCCTTTTGAGCGTCCAGCAGTAGCGGCAGCATATTCGCGAAGCTTTCAACAATAAGGTCATAAAACAAAGCTCAAAAATATAGAGGAGACAGCATTCATAGTTTTTGAAGGTTGCTTCTCGATTCAAAATTTTTACATGAAGACCGCCACCATCCTGCTTTTTCTATTTCATTAAATTTATGTGTATGCAATGTTTTTAACTTATGTAAAACTCAGATCGAGTTTGAATTTAAAAAAAAAATTATCTTTACTTAGCTATTTAACTTATAACTCGAAATTAAGTGGAATGCATTATTTTCAAATGTTTGTGTTTAGAAGGAAATTTTATTTAAAAAAAAAAACAATTTACTCGTATAGATATCTACTATTCCACTGCGTATATTTAAAGCCCGTCATTGTTTAATTTGAATTAAAAAACTTTAAAAAATAAAAGAAATGAGGCCTGGTTGAAGTTCAATCTATCGAAGAGTGATGAGACACTAAGAGTTTAACAATAACTGCAATATGACTGTGACTTATTCAAACTTTTTGTATTGTCAATTCATTGCGAATACTGAGTGCGATCTAAAAATCAACTTCCATATTTTTAATACTAAACGTAAATGTGAACATGTTCGCAGATTATTTTAAGACTGCCTTTGAAGATTTTTGTTTTCAAAGCAAATCTTCTCTTATTTTTCCTAACAGACAAAAATACAGTCATCTTACATCAATCAAATGAATTAAATTAATGTTTCAGTCCTGGTCCTGATGGAATACCATCATTAAAGTTGTACAAATTTGTATCTTTTGTTTCATAGTTTTAAACGAGTCTCTGAAATGTTCCAAGTTGCCAGATCCTTCGAAATATTCATACCAAGTTAATAAAAAAGGGTCTAAAAATTTAGTTACGAGATATCGGCCTAAAGCGAAATGTGTGCTATTCCTAAATTGTTTGACTTAATTTCTTTTAATTGTTCTTTTGTTCTTTTGTTTTATGTGGAAATCAAAATGGGTTTGTGAAAACAATCTACAATTACTAATCTATAACAATTCTCTACTTTTTGTTTGAATGCATTGGAAAAACATTCTCAAGTCGATTGCATCTTTACAGATTTCAGCAAGGCATTTGACAAATTAAGTCATATATGTAATTCTTCTTAATAAATTGAGTAATATTGGACTTAACGACCATTTAGTTATGTGTATTTCGTCATATCTTAAAGATAGACATTATAGAGTCATGTTCAGGACTAACCCTTCATGTCAATTCTGGTGTACCTCAAGTGAGGTACCTTGGTCCATTTGTATTTATTTTATTTATTACTGATTTGCCTTCCTATTTAAATATTTCCGAATTATTAACTTCATCAAGGATTGTAAAGAGCTACAAGAAAATTCAAATCAATTTTAGGAAAAATGTTTGATTTTAAATATTGACAAATGTAATGCATTCTAAATTATGTATCCACATATAGCAGGAGAACGGCTCCAATATTACTTTCAAAATATCACAAATAAAATATATGATTGAATTTTATATTTTTTACCTAACATCATTTCAAAGACAATATTACCAAAAAATTAAGTAGTTTGTTATTATTATGTTGGTTATAAATGTAAGCGCCCAAAATAACACTTGACTTAATCTTTAATCACCCTCGCAATGAAGAAATCAATTGAGTGAACGCGCTAATTATACTCTGTCCGTATAAATACAAACCTACCCAATTTAAATACATGCGAACTTGAAAAATAACCCCTCTTAACTGCATTCTATGACAGCTTTTGCAAACCACACTACACTACATCACCCTTATTCAACCTCCTTACAACCCACATGTATTAACTTTTTCCTTAAAACATTATTTCAAATTTACGCCGACATATTTCCATGATTGTGCCTATACAAGTTCCCAAGTCCGGACACCCGTTATCTTTTTGATTTATTTACATGGAACTTATTTTCATGAGGTTATATGACACACTGATTGGCCTTTCACCAAGTCCAGGGAGATTTTTGAGTGTTGTAGTTGGCATGATGAAGGTGAGTAGGATTTCAAATTCCTTCTTCACCCTTATGTCAGCCATGTACCTTGATCAAATACGAACAATGAGTACTTTGCGGTAAAATGCCATTGTGTATGGTGGCTTTCTCATAATATGCAGGTCAAAGGACTTCACTTCACCTGAAGGCAACATTTATCGCAACTTAAGTTCCATCCCAGTGTGTCTCTAAACGACCAACTTTAACCCACATTTCTTACACTCCATGCTCCCATCGTTGTCATCATTATCGTTTACATTGTGCAAACATTTTCCTCTCTTTATTGTATTTTGTTTCATTCAAGATGTACAAAGGACAGAAAAAAGGAAAAACGTTAAATTGTTTTCTTTTCCCTTTTGACACCTCTTCATCATCTCCCAAGTCTCCCATAAATCGACCGCATAATCATCATTATCATCATCAAGTCCTCCTTGAGCCTTAACTGGGATCGTTTATGTTGCGGTTGTGTAATTTGATTACAAGCATTTTGCTATCAATGCAAATAATTATTAATATCAAAATACGAAAAAGGGAATCCAATTAGTAGGTATACCAATGAAGTTAAAAAAGCGGAGGAAAAACTGAGATGAATAAAAATGAACGAGCGAAAAAAATCCCCCCGACCCACAAAGAGGGTTTTCTTTTTTTAAAGAAAATCAGCTCAATGATAAACGTGATATTTTTTTGCTTTTCAACGAAAAGTTGAATAAGGTTAAGGCAGGCAGAGGTTACACGAAAGGTGTTGGTCTTTTGACAGCTTTCTATTAGTACCTCTCTTGTAACATAAAATTAAATGACTGAAAATTTTCAATTTTGGAAAGAAATTTTGGGTAATTATGGACTTGAATCGCAAAATCAACAGACTGCGCTTTAATTTTTGTATGGCTTACGTACGTACTTAAAAAAGAAATTTGCAAAAGTTTTTCGTCAAATTTGTATTATTTTTGAAATGTTGTTCGAAATAACTTTACTTTTGTATGTGATGTAATGCTCCAACTTCACCAGCTCTTATAAATTCCATCTGTTAATTTAGAGCCCCTAATTTCCACAAAAAATTTGTAAGCTTGAATGTCAACTTTAAACTGGCTATATTGCACAGCTTTTTCTCTTATTATTATGTCCTGTTCAAAAGCAGCGTCTATATAAATTTACGTAACAAAAAGATCAATGTAACAGTCTGGGGCCCTCTATACTAATTACCAACTATTCTATTGACTTTTAGCTACCTACTCAATCAAGGCATCAAATAGCTACAAAACAGAGTTGTCTCTTTGTCTGATTAGAATGTGAGTTTTTGTCTTTTAATTCTGAGTTCTTTTGTGTTTTATATATGTATATTTTTTGTATCTTTAATCAAAGGAATAGAACGTATGAACTATCTATTCGAGTAGGTGTAAATATTAGATATATATGATGGAAAGATGGTAATAAGACTTAAAGAACCAATCACGTTAATTGATTTGATAGCAAAAACCTAATTCATCAAATATTCCACATTATTCATTTATGTATATTCAGTATTCACATAACATACATGTATGTATGTCTGCATAAGTTATAATGAGTCTTAAGGTTTTTGTAGTTATAAATATTGAAACTTACAAAAGCAAAGCCAATTCATATAAATATATCACAGATACATACATATATTAGAATACAATTCCCTTAAATTTTGTCCTGATGTACAGTTGCAATGAATTTAATAATAAAAGAATTCTCAGGGAAGGGAGCCAAGCTACCCTCGTTTTACCCATTTTCTACATTCGTGTTTATGTAGTCACTAGCTATGGTGACCATTTCATATAAAATTTTGTTAGTAGAATAAAATTTTAGTAAATATGTAATTCGTTTTAAAAATTGTAGCTTTAAAAACTTCAAATTTGAATTCTATAAAATGTATCAGCTTTCTCTAGGTTGCACCTTTAACCAGAAGAAATATGGAACGTAAGAATTTTTTATTAATGAACGATTGAAGAATATTGACTATTTGAGAACTTGGAATTATTAGCTTTCACAAACAATACTATTCTGTGAATGTTTAAAATGTTCGTACGTCCGTACGTTCGGGAAGTTTTTTCGTCGTCCATAGCTCAAGAACCAATAGAGATATCGGCTTCAACTAAATTTTGTTATACAGATAATAATGCAGAAAGATGTAGAAAAGACTCTCCAAAAAATTGAGTGGGTGGTTTTTTTTTACCATAGCAATTTAAAAAGTAGTACCCGGGGCGTGGTGGTTAGTGTGTAGGGCTGTCACGCCAGAGGTCTTGAGTTCAATCCCCGCCTGTGCCACCTTTATTAAAAAAAAAGTTTTCACGGGTACTTCCTCTTGCAAGGAATTGACAAATCCTCCAAGAGTAATTCTTGTCATGAAAAGTGCTTTCTCAAATAAGCCGTTCGGATTCGGCTTAAAAACTGTAGGTCCCCTGACATCCACCCCTGACAACTTTACTCGCACAAAGGAATGGTTGAGAGTTGTAAGTCACTAGGCCCTGGTTTTCAACGGATTGTTGCGCCACCCAATTTATTTTTTATTTTTAGAATAATTGAACTGACAACTTTTTTAACAACACACGAAAACCTACAAACCTTTTAAGCAAGACAAATCGACAGACGGAATGGGAAGTTATCAGTGTGGGTCGCATTCCAGCCTCTTTTTTAATAAAATATCTTGAAATAAAAAATAGGGTTCACTCAGGGTAGGAAAGGTCCTGTTCCAATTCAAATATGAATGGGGTTCTAGGGTTAAGGACATATGATTGCTGATTTCAAAATTATCAGTCTCAGTCTCCTAGGTGATTTCCATACCTACACATTTTAAATTGAAGTTATAAAAGATTGCATTCGAAAACATTAACATTGCCTTGCAAGCCTGACTTGGTTTATCCGCAAATTAACTTTATCATTTCGAATCCTATTTTATTACAACCGTTTGCTAGAACATCTCGTTTAATCTTTAATGCAAAAACTCAGTTCAAGATGTGATTTGAATTTTTGTAAAAAATAATGAAGTTTTATATCTCAAATAAAATTAATATTGAAAGAAAATTAAACTCAATAGTTTTCATATGTAAGAGGTTAAAATATCTTTAAATTGAAACATTAGGGTGGATTATACAAAAGTTGGATAACTCGATGTCATCAACCAATATATACAAAGTCTAATTATATTTTATTGAGATTGTAATTTATTTTAAAACAATGGAAAGACCTTTATTTAGTCACCCAATTTCAGTTCTTCATTTTGAATACAAGTTATTAAAAATACACAATTAGTTCTTAAAACGTCAGTCCTCTGGCATGTCACAACCCTGAAAACCAACCATTAAGTGACTGTCTATTAAACATTATCATTGATTTGAGAAAACTTATTAATTTAATACAATCTGCGATGTATATAGTTTAATATATATTACAACTTTCATAATGCATTGTTCTCCACTTTATTTAAAAAAAATAAGAAATTTTGTGTTCAGTTTTATTCGTCAGTTTCTTGTGTGTTATTTAAATTTAAAATTCGTGCGAAATATCGCCGACTCAACGTCAAATCCCACTTTGAATTTTAATGTTGGTAATAAAGTTAGTTGCGGGTCGCACAATTTGACGGCCACCATAACTGTACCAGAGTTTGGGTTATGTTTGTTGTCTATACACGTGCTTAGCCAGTCAACACGTCAGTTTTATGGTGAGTCGTTATTTCTTTGTTAATCTAAAGTTTATTTTTATTTATTCGTATTAGACTTTGATTTGTTAAAATGTAGTTTGTTGATATTTGAAATTACAAAAAAAAACATTAGTCCAGATTATAATCTCAAGTTTCGTCTTTTTCGTCAGTAGTGTGGCGTCAGTTCTGTGTCAGGTACATAAATTGTTATTGTTCTTCATTTCTTGATCATTAGTACTTTTAAGATGAATATTGTTAGATTTTGTTTGTTGATTACTTTGAAATATTTAGTAAAACTATGTGAAAGTAGTAAAAGATAAGTGAATAACGTTACGTTAAATGTCAAAAGTCTGTTTTGAAAACTAATGTAGTATTTTCTCCTAGTATTACATATTAATAAATATTTTTAATTGTTACTAAGTGATTTTAAGTGATCATTATTAAATCCTAACAGATTTTTACTAATTTGTATTAAATTTCATTATAATACGTTCAAAACTGTGTATACCTACTCGTCAGTCCTCTGGCAGTCAAATTCTGAAATTTTTAAATATCTTACAATGTACTCAAAAAAGTGACTGGCCCGATTGGGAACAATATATGTATATTAATTAGATTAGCTATCATATGCACCCGAATTTATAGAAGTTTGATTTGAAAACTACCGTAAACAAAATATCCTCAAAAGTTACCCAACTTTTGTATAATCACCCATTAACAAAATATGAAGCGATTGAAAATAAACTTGAATATGCCCAATAAAAGCTATTGTTGTTTTGTGGAGATCAAATTGCTTTCGAAAAATTACAAATTTGCAAAATATTAAATAATATTTTCCTTCCTTATTCCATTAAATTCTCACTCCTCTTCTTTATTAACGCTTAGATTTCATATAATAAATTCCTATTGCTCCCATAACCAAAAATATAATTTAAATATTGTATTAAAAAATGACCTACCTTCCATTATTCAACATGCAATTCTCCTTCCATAATAACGGTGTCAAAAATTTTCGCATGTAGATGTGATGATTTATTTTACTTCTTTCACTACACTACCCGTTTTCCGAGACCCGTCCGCAAATTATTTGTTTTTGGAACAAAAAGGAACAAAAACACTTTGAACTTATTGAATCGTTCATTATTTTTCTGAAACTTTAAACTTTAAGCTTTATCACTTAATTAAGATTTTTAAATTTTTTTCAATCGCGCATTTTAATTTAATATTTTTAACGATCCGAACGAAGCAAACTCACTTTATGAACTAGAGAAAGATCATGTTTAATCATGCAAAACTGCAAAACACTATTACATATCCACCTGTTTGATTCTGTGACCAAAAATTCTGTAATATATTATATACTACTATATATTCTAAAGTTTTTGGCTGGGACTGTGTCTTGCTTTCCATTTTTGCATCAGAAACACTAT
Organism: Eupeodes latifasciatus; assembly: GCA_920104205.1. Classification (NCBI taxonomy): domain Eukaryota; kingdom Metazoa; phylum Arthropoda; class Insecta; order Diptera; family Syrphidae; genus Eupeodes; species Eupeodes latifasciatus. Next base: position 128,283,157 of record OV049924.1, on the reverse strand, counting down.
ATATGTATGTATGTATGTTTTTCTTTTGCATTCTCACTGTGATTCATTTTTCTTTCTCTTTGGCCTCTTTCACACGAGACGGTTTCGTCCGTACGGTTAAAATCCGTACGGTTTTTATCCGTGAGCCATGGATAGTAAACTAATAAAATTAACTAAAGCTTTCACACTGGACGGAGACGGGTTTTTTCCGTACGGACGATTTAAAACATCCGTCTCAACGACTGAGATATACTTCGGCCGTGTACGGTTTTTTTCCGTACGGAGAAAATCGTCATGTGTGAAAGCCCTCTTTGCCAATACCATTGATGAAGTACATAAGAATTATCGGTTAACACTTTTTTTCTTTTCCAAAATATTGAGTGAAGGAGAAGATATGTATGTTTATTGGGGTTAGTGTGATGTGGGTAATAAAATTAGTTGGAGAAGGTTTTTCCGTTTGAATGTGGGTTTAGGAAACTCATCTATTTGTTTTTTTTTTTGTTTTTTGTTTAACCAATACCTAACAAATAAAATTTGGCGGGAATATTCAAATTCAAAAAGAATATAAAAAGTTTTTGAGAATATCAACTCTGAAGGAATGGTTGAGAATTGTAAGTAATGCACTAGGCCCTAGTTCTCAATGGACCATTGCGCCACCTAATTTATTTATTTTATTTAATTTAAAAAAAAGGTTAGCCTAAATGGCTAACCCAAAATATCTCAAAAACCAATAACGCTAGAGACTCGAATTTAATTTTATATTATGTATTGTATCGTGATACCAAACAAATAAATTTTTGGAAACAAAGCCAATGCTTGAGTTAAAAAATATTTTAATGAAGCTTCATTTGATATTAAATTATTATCAATATTTGTCACCATAAATTGCAAAAAGCGAAAACAACTATGAATATTGCATGGAAAAACATCTTCAGTAATAAGCATATGTATTGTATATTGTAAGAGTTTGAATACTTAATAAAATAAATCATTAAATTAAATATTGAAGACACCATCCAGTAACACTTCGTTTTACGATATTAGGTATATGCACATATGCTCAAGAGAAAACTCGCACTCTTTTTTGCAAACGCTGTTATCAAGTTTATTTTAATGTTATTTATTAGCTCAACTCATAACAGCATAATCGAATGATGAACAAAACTGCTTTTGATGTTTTTAACAGTTCATTTTTGTTATATAATTTGTTATATAGTTTAAGAGTTTTTGTTAATTTTAAGAAGTTTAGTTCGAATAAAGCATCCAACTGATTAACTTGTTTTCTTTTTATTATTTGCATGTGAATTCATTTATTAGTTTTTTTTAAGTTTAATTTTTTATTGCATGATCGTTTTAAGTTTTGCATGGATATTTTAAAATAAATTAAATTTAAAGTAAAATAAATCAAGAATAAGCCCTACAATATGTACATTGTACATAGCTCCCAGCAGTAAATACAAAGTATTTGAATCGTTAGCAGAGTCAACATTGATGTATGCAGCTCAAGTGTGGGGTAGCAAAAAATATGAAACTGTTGAAAAATTGCTCCGATTTTATATAAAAAGGATATTTCGATTACCACCGAATGCACCGAACTACATGTTAATCCTGGAAACAGGAATCTCTCCAATGTTTATTAAAACACTGAAATTGAATGTCGACTACCTATGTAAGGTCCTTCTGATGTCAGATGAGTGTCTCCCGAAAATAGCAGCAATACAGGCGATACAGAGAAAATCAGGTTGGTTAAGAGAGTGGCTAGAGCTAGCTGAAGTAGAAGGTATTAATCTGGCACCGGAATACTATCTTAGGTGGAAACCCCTTCTGTTCCTATTAATTCCAGCAGTAGACGATCGGTATAGACTGAAGTACACATCCGAAGCAAAAGAATCTATCTACAGAATGTCTTACAGCAAGCTGGATTACAATCTTAATCAAAAGCATTACTCGTATCTATCGTAATATCTATGATATTTAGACTTAGAGGAGAACTGCTCAATCTAAATTTCATTCCCCATAGAGATGATTTACCATTGATGTGCGAATTATGCAATATGGGTGAGAGAGAAAACATTTTTCATTTCATGGGTAGATGGCCAGTGTTACGAGAAACAAGAAGACATGTCTTTTGAAGCGATGTTTTATCGGAAGAGCTGATCACTCAACATCTAAATTAAGTAGATGCTCCCTTGTTATATAAATATTGTAAAATCGCATTAGAATATAGAAACAGAATTATTAACGAAAATTTTTAAAGATAGCTAAAAGACATATACATACATATGTTTATAGAATAAAAAGTTGTCAATGAGGCAGACGCCAAACAGCCATGCTATATTATATGTGTAATAGATATGTATGAACATTTAACATTAAACAAATAAATCTAGTAAATAAAAATAAAAGAAAAACAATAATATTTGTCACCTCGAAAATTTTATGAACAAAAAAAAATGAATTTATCTCCAAAATTATTTTGTGCAACGAAAAATAACGTTTTTAACATCTGGTAAAATTTTGAGAAAAATCGAATTGACAGTTTTTTTACAAAAAATAAAAACCATAAAAAAACATTACTCAAAGTTGGTAAAAATTGATTTTGGACTCAAATATCTTTTCAAAAATAAAAGATTATGGCTTCTAACTAATTTTATCTTTTAAAATATATTTTTTTCAAAATTCAGTATAATTTTGAGAAAAATCGAATTAACAGTTTTTTTTTTACAAAAAATAAAAACCTAAAAAAATTACTTTCGACTCAAATATCTTTTCAAAAATTTGAGATATCGGTTTTAATCTAGTTTTATCTTACAGAAAATATTGTTTTCGACTTTCAATTTTGTTTTTTATAAAATTCAACTTTCAGTTTTTTCATACACAAATAAAATCTACAAAAAATAGTACGTAAATTTGGTAAAAATTGATGTTCGGTTTTCGATATCTCGTGAACAATAGAAGATATTGCATTCAAATTAATTTCATTCATCCAATTTGTTTTGTTTTTTTTAAGAAATGCTACTAAAATTGGTAAAAATTGGATTTCGACTAAAAATCTCGTTAATAAAAATAGATTTTGAAATCAAACTATTTCATTATATGCAAAATATTGTTGGTAGTTTTAAAATTTTTAAAAATAATTCAACTGACGACTTTTTTAACAAATCACGAAAACCTACAAACCTTTTAAGCAAGAGAAATCGACAGACGGGATGGGAAATTATCAGTGTGGGCTTCATCCCAGCCTCTTTCTAGTGTTGGTTTCGAATCCAAACAATAATTTTATCTATTTGCTCTATTTTAAAAATGCCGGTTTTCAAAATTATTTTTGTTTTTTTTTTTAATGTACATATTTCAAAAACTTGATATGGTGAAATTGTTTGGACAACAGATTCGTTAAAAGAACAAAACTTACTTTTAATCCGTCTTGCTTTTTTCTGTTAAAAACCGTTAAAAGCATAAATGATGCAGCGTTTCTTTAAGATTTTTGTAAAACAGATGAAATCTAACAACTAATTAGGTTTTGTCGAATACTAAATGAAATAAAATGAATATTTGAACTGAATATTGAAGAAAACGATTAAAGATTTGGAAAACCTTCACGGCTTTAATTGAAAAAAAGCTACTTTAAATTTAAAAAGCTTTTTATATGTAAAATTCGAATTCGAATTTTAAAAAGTATTATCTCAAAGTCTTGACATGAAAAAGTGCAATTTTATTGCCATCATTTATGTAAAATGTTCTGGAACCGAAGGAAGTCCCTCAAATTTTAAATAAGATTTTTGGTTAGCAGATAAATAGAAGTTGTGAAACGCAAATTTCAATAATGGAACTAGTGTTTTAAAATGGGTACATTTTGTTTCCATATTGTTTGACCTAAGCAAAAAGGATGGTCACCCTATAGTTACGAAACTACTATACGTTATTGCAACTTATTTGCAGGAAATAGAAGAAATAGTTAGATACAACTTTTGTGAGTTCTCATTTTACTGTACTACTTTTATTTATTTTGTTTGCTTCTTTCAGAAAAAAGTTACATCGATTAGGTATCCAAGTTAACAGTCTAAGTAAACCTTTACCATTTCTCATCATTCCTGAGGTAGAAAGCACATTTATACAAACCTTACCTAAATGTATGTATATAGAAAGTGTTTTAGTTTTGTAGATGAATTCAATTAATTGAATAAGCTGCTGAATTGGAATAAAATTAAGTTAATATAAAAGGATATCGCTTAAGTGTTTAACTATAAAAGCTTATTGTATTTTGTAATCTTATGTACGTACAACGAACCTGTTATTAGGAAGATTAAAGTTGAGTGTGAGATCGATAATAAATACAGGAAGACAAAGGATTTTCCGTAGGGAATAGCTCATGGCTGAAACTTAAACACGCTTCAGCTTCGTCTTTGTCTGCGTTACGATGGGCCTGCTTCGAGGTTGCTGACATTTCTGAAATGGCACTTCTGTCATTAGCCGCTGTTATTTTTCTCAAAAGTTTGTTTTGATTTTTCGTGCAAATTTGAACTACAGCTTCCGTTTGGAATCATATTACGTTGTTTTCCTTACGATTATCAAACGAAACGTGAGGTCAAAGATTCATTGTGAAAGCATGCATTGAATTCCTATGACTGAAATCGTAAACGTCAGGCGAAGCTGAAGCTGAAGCGTGTTTGTGTTTCAGACATCAATGTTTGATCTTTTTGAAATTGCCTATTCATCAGAGAAATTAACTTAGCATATCATTGTTTTGGTTCTTATAAAAATATATATGTATATGCATGTTACTGTTTTAACAGCATTTTAGCTTTAATGGATAAATATTTTTTTTGCAATTTGCACGTTAACATTTTCTTGACCCTTATTTTTAGAATTCCATATTTTTTATTTTCATTATTTTTTAAAAGAGAGAGAGAGTAAACTTGAAATATTCAAGTGTCTTAAAAGCACTTTTATTAAAAGTGTGTGTTTCGCTAATAACAATGAGATCACCTAAAACTGATTACTACTGGACATCGCAGAAATTCAGATTTACATTCACCCACTTTCCAACCAATGTTGTTACACTTTACTTTTTTCTCTTCCAATATTTTTCAAATTTTAGTTCCTCGTTCAAATTTTGATGGAATGACATGAAAGCTATTATTTTATATCCAGACGAAACAAAAGCGTTCGATAAATGACAGTTTTTATAGTTTCACCACATTCACCCGCCCTTTATGCTGACGTTAATGTCACAGCAAACTTCATCCATGTAAAAACAATTTTTCAAAGTCTTTTTGTCATTTATAGAGTTAGAGTTAACATTGAACTGAAACTCATGACGTACAATCAAAGAAATACAAGGACGAAGCAGAGGTGACATTCGTTGTTTAGGTTTAACTTTATTTAGGCCCCCCACCAGTCAATGTCATGATTTGTCACCACAATGTCATGTTAATAAATTATTGTAAGTAACATATTTCCATATACGTATCACATTGGTGAATAAGCGTTTGTAAAGAAGACAAAAAGGAAAACATATTTCAAAATTGAATGAGTAGGTATGTACATGTGGAATGTATCATAAATCAACTTTAGCCACTGTCGGGACGCTACGAACTCCTTTAGTCTTCTTTTTTCCAAAAAGAAAATGAAGAAAATCATTCGAAGATCTATGCAACGACTTAAATAAGTAGTAAACTTATTTATAATTATTTTTTGGAATTTTTCGTAATCAAGCTGAGAAATTTTAAAGAAAAACACCGAAATGTTGATTTATTGCTTCTGAAAAAAAAAATTTAATTTAAACAGACGTACAATAAGTAGTGCCCAATTGAACACACAGACTATGGTCAAATATGACATCTCTTGATAATACTTGGAATGTCTCATAGAATTGGAGGAATGCAGAGGTGGAAATGAGTTTTTTGATAACATATCAATTAGTAAATGTATTTATTATTGAAAACATTATTATTCGAACTTAAGACATATGAGTAGAGTGAACAAGGACATTCATTATGATATTTTCACTCCTTCAATGTCATCGTAAGAGAGTTACAGTCCGTTACAATCTTAAATAGAATACCCTCTAAATACACACGAAACTTTCGTAACGAATATAAAGGGTGTCCCAAAATTAACGCAAGATTTGAATTTGCCGCCATTTGTGCAGTGAAGTGTTGGCAACCCTGAAAAAAGCAATTTGACAGCTAACGGTATAGGGTTATTTAAAATGGAGCGTTACACGATAGAACAACGTGTCTTCATTATTAAAGAATATTTCAAAAATAGTGAAAGCTTGGCGGCTGCAGTTCGAAAATTTCATACAAAATATGGTCGGAATAGTGTTTTAACTTGATGGCTTTGTCAATCGCCAAAATTGCCGCATTTGGGGTTCGGAGAACCCACATGTGATTGTCGAAAAACAAATGCATCCACAACGCGTGACTGTATGGTGTGGATTTTGGGCTGGAGGCATAATTGGGCCATATTTTTTTGAAAATGATGCTGGTCAAGCAGTGACTGTTACTGGTGCTCGATATCGCGACATGATTACACAGTTCTTTCTGCCAAAATTGGATGATATTGATGTGTCCAATATGTGGTTTCAACAAGACGGTGCCACATGTCATACAGCCCGTGAAACAATTCAATTATTGCATGAGACATTTCCAGGTCGTGTGCTCTCTCGTTTCGGTGATCAAAATTGGCCTCCTAGATCGTGTGATTTAACACCATTAGACTTCTTTTTATGGGGTTATTTGAAATCACAAGTCTATGTCAACAAGCCCACAACCACCCGTGCATTAAAGGAGGAGATTCAACGCTGCATCAACGAAATTCAGCCACATTTATGCAGAATGGTCATGGAAAATTTCAACAAAAGAGTGCGCATGTGCATGCAAAGCCGTGGAGACCATTTGTCCGATGTGTTATTCCATACATAACCTTATCCTATGTACTTTACGAGTCAATAAAAATATAACTATCAAAAGACTAAAAACGGCGTTTTCTATTTAATTCAAATCTTGCGTTAATTTTGGGACACCCTTTATTATTGCTAGGGTTTCCAATTCAAAACTATGAAATCGAGACTCAGAAGCAGTTGTACGTTGTGAAAAATATGCAACTGGATGAAATTTGTTATCATCTTGTTTTTGCATAAGTATTCCCCCAAAACCATCAGCACTTGCATCACAATGCAATTCTGTATCGCGTTTTGGGTTATACAATGCCAAAACCGGTGACGTTATTAACTTATCCCTTAAATTAGAAAATGCTGAAAGGCATAAATCATCGAAAACAAATTTAACACCTGGTTTTAAAAGATTCCGTAATGGCATAGCGATATGTGAAAACGACGGGACAAACCGGCGCGCGGAAATATGAAAATAAACCTAAAAATTTTTGGACTTGATCTAAATTTTTGGGAATGGGAAGATACTTTATATTTTCAATATGTCTATTATTGGGACGAACACCCTTTTCATTGATGGAGAATCCCAAAAAATCTATTTCATTATAGCCGAATTGGCACTTTTTGAATTTAAGTTCAAGTCGAAATTCAGCAAGTCGTCGTAATAATCTTTGAAGTATGTACATCTAAATGTTCCGAAATAGTTTTGGTAGCAATTGTTATATCATCCATATATACAAAAACAGTTTCTTCATCAATAAATGGACGTAAAATATTATTAATGAATCGTTGAAATACTGCAGGTGCATTTTTTAAACCAAAAAGCATTTGCAAATATTCAAATTGTCCATGGGCTTAATAGCAATAAAAGAGATCAGGTTTTGCTTGGAGTTACTGGTTCTGGGAAAACTTTTACTATGGAAGGTTACAAATGCTGTATATTTAATTGAATTTTCTGAGACTTTTACTTGGTGAAACTCATTTTTTAGATCCAAAGTTGTAAAATATGCCTTGCCTTCCAATTTCTCTAGACAGTCATCATTCATCAATAAGAGGTAATGGATAACTATCCCTTACCATAATTTTAATCAGAGGTTGATAGTCAACACACATTCGTTTCTCGCCACAGTTTTTTGAAACTAGAACAATTGAAAATGCATAGGGAGAATTACTAGGTCGTATTTGTTTATTTTTCAAAAGGTCGCTAATCATATCCCTGACAATACGCCGATTTTCATAAGAAAGTCTTCTATGTGCTGAGCTTATTGGAATATCGGAAGTCAAATGAATTTTCATTTCATATTTCTCTTCATTAGAGGTTGGAATATTTGAAAGGTCAAGGTAATTAGTCTCAATAATTGCCTGTATCTCTTTCCGATAAAATTGATTCAAATTAACATTTATATCTATACGTTCAGAAAATATTTTATCTACTTCAATTGCAAAAATGTCCGGAACAAAATGATCGATACCTAACAAAGTATTGGTCGATGCAACATGATTTTTATCATTCATGTTCGAAGGTTGACATAGATCACAAGTAGTTAAAAGATTTGAATTCTCATTTTCAATGGAACTATACACACAATGCAACACTTTATTTGATATTTTAATTTTATTTTTATTCGAATCATCCAAAAATTCAACATTTGTTTTGGGAATTTTATTAAAAGTTAAATCAATTATCATAAATTTTATATTAAAAATATTTAAAAAGTCCCGACCCAACAAAAGTGGATATGGAATAACTGAATAAGGAACAACTAAGATATTAATTAAGTTAGTTAACTTGCGAAACGAAATTTTAATTTGAATTTTTCCAAAAGTACATAATTTTAAATTTCCCAATCCTTTATAACCAGAATATTGAGTCCATTGGTTAACTAAATCATTTGGAACAGCAGATTTTCTCATTAAACTAATCGGACTACCAGAATCAAATAAAGAAACGAAAGTATTGCATCTATGTATGCATAGAACCATTAATCAAAAAGTTAACACTTACATCATTTATTTCGGAAATATGATTGTTAGCTTCTCTATTTGTATTTTCGATATTCTTCAACTGGAAATCATCTACTAGGGCCACTCGTTTAGTAAGTATTTTTGGACAGTCCTTTAAAATATGTTCTTTAGAACCACAACGAAAACATGAACCTTTTTCTCGTTTGGGATGAGGACATGGATGGGGTCTTAATTGATGCTTCATTTGATTCTCGTTGACTACGTAATTGGCTATAGCGATGTGATAGTTGTTTGAGATGTTGTATATTAGAAGCCGGATACAACATAGCAATGTTCACAGAATTATCTTGAAATCCCTCTATTATAAATTGAATGACTTGCAATTCATCAATATTCTCACGTGCTGCCAACTCTTGCATTTTGAGAATATATCCCATAACAGAGAGTTTCGAAGAACGGAAAGTGGTTTTTCGTAATTTGTCAATCACTTCTGAAACAGTATAGGTACGCATGACCAAAATTTGACAAAAATTGTTACGGAATTGAAGATAATTAGTAGAATTATCCACACGAAGAAACAATTCAGCAGCAGAATCCGTTTTCATCAAACGTCGGATTGACTTAAGGCGGAAAAAATCGTCACCATTTACCGAATCACAAGCTCGTTCGAAATTTTCTAGCCATTTACGTGCATCATAAGCTTCATCACCAACAAATGGAGTGATATAATGTTGGATATCTTCGAATTTTGCGTTAGCCAAAACATTCGGAGTGGAAGCCAGTTCTTGTTGCAATTGTTTCAACCGACGCGACGGCGTTTTTCCAAAACTCAAAGCTGTGCATCAATATCAGCTTCTTCTTCTCCTTAAGATGCAAACTGGATTGAACGATCAAATACATCTTCTTCATTATTTCCGGAATTATCTGAATTTTCATTTTCGACGGAATTGTCATCCCTTTGATTTAACTCCCTGAATTTTTCATTGTACAGCTTCCGCAATTGCGTCAATGTAGCTGTTGTTGAAAAATCAACGTTTTGCTCCTTGAGCCAATCTTGGATTTCAGATTTGTTCATTATCAGAATTCTTTATAATATAGGTAAATATTAATCAACAATTTTCGGAACTATCCCACTTCTGAAGTTGTTATGGCCTTTTCAGAATTAAAGATCAATCTTAAGAAATATTAGTTATTTTTATTTGATCTCTCAGTTTTCGAAATTAATCTTAAAATTAAAATTATATATGACAAACTCAGCTTATAATATATAAAAAAAATAAAAAGTATTATTGAATCAAAGTAAATTTAAAACAGGTACTCTTACAACTCAAAAATACTAAATGACCAAGATGGGAATTGCCAATCTTTGCGTACGAGCCACGTAAGACTAAATGTGAGAAAGTCTGCTTATAATGATGCAAAAACCAAACATCGTCGGACCGATCATATTGCTTCAATTTTAAAGTGTCATGCGGGCTCGTTCAAAAACAATGCACAATTGCAATCAACAAAATCTTGAGTGCTAACTAACTAACTGAAATATAAGATTTGTATTCCTTTTTAGTTTTAATCGAATTAAAAGGTGTAAGTATATATAAAATTTCATAAACATAAACCAAAACGTATTCAATGATTTCTTAGTGCCTTAATTTGTTTACTTGAATTATTAGTGAACACAATTTCCGCTGCAACTCGTTTAGTATCACTTTAAATGCGCTTTTGTTTATTAACTTCCCATAGCAAATTATTGTAATTGGTTCGGTTTATAAATACAAAAAAAATAAATAAATTTTGTTGTACAGATAATAATGGAGAAAGGACTCTCAAAAAAATTGAGAGGGTGGTTTTATTACGAGTACCATAGCAATTTAAAAAAATTGTGTAAAGTTTGGTTAACCCAAAATGTCTCACGGACCAATAACGCTAGCGACTTGAATTAAATTTTTTATTTTATATTGCAACTTGATACCAAGCAAGTGTATTTTTGGAAAAAATTCCAACTAACGGCTTTTTTATAAATAAAAAAAAACTGAAGAATAAATATTTGTCGCCTCGAAACTTTTACGAACAAAAAATGTTTTTATCTCCAAAACAATTTTGTATAACGAAAAATAACGTTTTCAACATCTGGTAAAATTTTGAGAAAAATCCAATATAGTTTTTTTTTTTTACAAAAAATTGACAAAAGTGGGTAAAAATTGATTTTCGACTCAAATATCTTTTCAAAAATTAAGAATATTGACTTCAAACTAATTTTATCTTAAAGAAAATATTGTTTTCGACACTCAGTAATTTTTTATAAGAATCCAAAAGTCCCCTCCGAATGTGAATAGGGTTAAGGTCATATGATTGCTGATTGCAAAATCATACATACATATGTACATACAAACTTTCAATTGAAGTTTTAAAAGATTGCATCCGAAAACGTTTACATTGCCTTTCAAGCCTGACTTGGTTCATCCGTGAATTAACTTTATCATCAAAGACACTTTATTATATGGAGTGTCTTTGTTTATCATTTTGGACCCTATTTTCTTAATACCGTTTCTTAGAATATCTCGTTTATTTTTTAATATAAAAACTCAGTTCAAGGTGTGATATGAATTTTTGTAAAAAAAATACGAAGGTCATTATTTTAAATAAAATCAATATCGATGGAAAATTAAATTCAATGCTCTAGTTTTTAAATGGCAGTTATTACGAAACCAAGTGAAAATATTTTCAAATTGAAACATTAACAAAATTTGAAGCGATTGAAAATAAACTTGAATATGCCCAATAAAAGCTGTTGTTGTTTTGTGGAGATCAAATTGCTTTCGAAAAATTAAAATTGGCAAAATATTAAATTTCCAATATAATTCAAACACCTCTTCCTTATTCCATTACATTTTCAATCGTCTCTTTGTTTAACGTTAAGATTTAATTTACATTGTGGCCAACCTATTTTGAATTTTGTTGTTGAAAATCAAAACATAAATTATATAAATTACATGGCTCAATTAAATGGAATAAAACAGATTTTAATTATTTATCTTAATACATTCTTATTGCGTCCAAAAATACAAACTTAGTTTCAAATATTGTATTAAAAAATTACTTACATACCTTCCATTATTCAATATGCAATTCTCCTTCCTGAATAACGGTGTCAAAAATTACTGCATGTATGCATATGTTGATGATTTATTTTACTTCTTTCACTACACTACCCGTTTTCCGAGACCCGAGAAATTATTTTTTTGGAACAAAAACGAACAAAAACACTTGAAACTTATTGAATCGTTTATTATTTTTCTAAAACTTAAAAGTAAATTAAGATTTTATTTTTAATTTTTTTTGCACATTTTACTTTAATATTTTTAATTCCCTATATTTTTAACGATCCGAACGAAGCGAATTCACTTTATGAACTAGAGAAAGATCATGTTTAATCATGCAATTGCAAATACTATTACATATCCACCTGTTTGATTCTGTTCTGTGACCAAAAACACTGTATATAGTATATACTCGTACATTATAGTGTTTTTGTCTGGACTGTCTCTTGCTTTTCATTTTTGCATCAGAAACACTATATATGTTTTTCTTTTGCATTCTCACTGTGATTCATTTTTCTATTCTCTTTGCCAATACCATTGATGAAGTAGATAAGAATTCTCGGTTAACACTTTCTTTCTTTTCCAAAATTTTGAGTGAAGGAGGAGATAAGTTTATTTGGGTTAGTGTCATATTGGTAATAAAATTAGATGGAGAAGGTTTTTACGTTTGAGTGTGGGTTCAAGGCAACTCATCTATTTGTTTCTTTTTATACCAATACCCACCATATAAGTTTCGGCGGGGATATTCAAATTTAAATTCAATTTAAAAATTAATATAAAATGTTTTTGAGAATATGAACTATAAAGGATACATTAAACATAATTTGGATTTAATTATCTCAGAATAATTGTGATAGGAAAAATTACACACCCAACTGCCACCCTCTGCCAGGGCACATTTTATTATATGGGTAGGTGTGAGATTGGGTAAATGCAAAGTTTCTTCTTTTACATTTAATAAAGAAACGTTGTTTTCCTAAAGTTGCATATTTAAAATTTTCAGACATAAAAATGTAATGCATTATAGAAAATTTAAATTACAGGCACTAAAACTTTTCAGCGTTCGATTAAGAAATCACAGGGCTTTCAAATTAGAGTTAATATAGAACTTTATTTTACAATTACGAAACAATTTTATCCTTTCTTAAAATATTTTTATTTTTAATTGCTAAAATTTATCTATAGGTATAGATTTTTAAAAAAGCTTTTTCTTTTTTTTAATTCATTATTTTGCATAAGTTCTTATTCTTTAAATATTTTCTTTTTCTAACAATTATTAACCTCCCATAGGAAATTATTGTAATCGGTCCGATTTGTCCAATTGAAAATTTTGACATTTCTGGACGTTTCAAGGTCAACGTCCGAACGTTCGGGAAGTTTTTCTCGTCGTCCATAGCTCAAGAACCAGTAGAGATATCGACTTCAAATAAAATTTGCAGAAAGATGCAAAAAGGACTCTAAAAAAATTGCGTGGGTGCTTTTTTTTACCATAGTAGTTTAAAAAAAAGGTGAACATTTTGGTTGACATTAAATATCTCACGAACCAATAACGCTAGAGACTTGAATTAAATTTTATATTATATATTGTAACGTGATACCAAACAAGTATATTTTTTGAAAAAATCCAATTAACGGTTTTATTATAAATCAAAAAAAAAAACTGAACAAAAATTTGTCACCTCGAAAATTTTACGAATAAAAAATGATTTTATCTCCAAAACAATTTTGTGCAACGAAAAATAACGTTTTTAACATCTGATACAATTTTGAGAAAAATCGAATTGACGGTTTTTTTTATAAAAAATAAAAACAAGCAAGGAAGGCCTGCAACGCCCATATTTGACGGACCAAATTTTTACATGACCAAAAGTTACGGCAAAAAATACTGCAATGTTCCATTTTTGGTCATTTGTAAAAAACATGAGGAATTCTTCCTCTTCGGTTCCTATGCTCGCTGTCAATGACACTCCTTTTGTTAGCTCTTTAGAGAAAGCTAATCTCTTTACTAGGGAGTTCGCCGCCAATTCTACGCTGCCAGTGAGTGTTATGACTCCGCCTGTACTTGAGCGAGTTAGTGATTCTATGGGACCAATCTTTTTTCGCACTCGTACTGTAGCGAGAGTCCTAGAAGATCTTAACACACATGAATCCGCTGGTCCGGATGGTATCCCCGCTATTGTTCTGAAGAGGTGTTCTTCTACGCTGGAAAAACCACTGCGTAAGCTTTTTCATCTGTCCTATTCTACAGGTTTCTTTCCGAGTGGATGGAAAACAGTATCGGTCCCTAGCTAGCTGTCTCCAGTTTCGCACGCCAAGTTGGTTGAGGTCCTCACCCACCTGAGTGCGCCACCTGAGTCGCGGTCTTCCTCTACTGCGCCGTCCCTCAGGATTGGATTCGAAGACCTTCCGGGCTGGAGCGTTGATTCGCTCTACATGACCCAGCCATCTAAGCCGTTATATATCTAAGTCGTCGTTATATCTTCTCCTCCATTCTCCATCTATACGTACGTGACCAAAAATCACCCGAAGAATTTTTCTCTCGAAGCATCCTAAGACGTTCTCATCTTTCTTTGACAGGATCCAGGCCTTAGAGCCATAAATGAAAACCGGGATGACGAGTGTCTTATAGATGGTGATTTTAGATGCTCGAGAGAGGACTTTACTTCTCAATTGCCTTCTAAGTCCAAAGAAGCAGCGATTTGCAAGAGTTATTCTTCGTTTGATTTCAGCGCTGGTGTCGTTGTCTGTGTTTATAGCGGTGCCTAGGTAGACAAAGTCCTTAACTACCTCGAAGTTATAGCTGTCTATGGTGACGTTTTGTCCAAGACGTCGTTGTTCAATGTCCTTTTTTGATGACAGCATATACGAGTACTTGGTCTTGCCCTCATTGACCACTAAACCCATCTTCTCCACTTTCGTCGCAATGCTCAAAAACGCTCCGCTGACATCACGCTTTGATCTTACAATTATGTCAATATCATCTGCGTATCCGAGTAATTGGATGGACCTTTGGAAGATTGTGCCTCTAGTGTTGACGGTTGAGTTTGGCACAATTCTCTCCAGAACGATATTGAAGAAGTCGCATGGCAGTGCATCGCCTTGTCTAAAACTTTTTTCGACATCAAATACATCGGTGAGATCTTTTTCGACCTTGATGGAGCAGCGTGCATTCTCCATCGTCATTCTGCACAAACGGATAAGTTTGACAGGGATGCCAAAACTAGATATTGCTCTGTAGAGCTCTTTCCTATGGATGCTGTCATACGCGGCTTTAAAATCGATAAAGAAGATGGTGGGTATCGATTTGAAGCTCCTGGGTTTTTTCCAAGATCTGCCGTAGTGTGAATATTTGGTCGATAGTGGACTTTCCTGGTCTGAAGCCACACTGATAAGGAACTATCAGGTTGTTGACGAACGGCTTCAGACGTTCACATAGTACGGTAGAAAGGATCTTATATGCAATGTTAAGGAGACAAATCCCTCTGTAGTTGGCGCAATTTAAAGGGTCTCCTTTTTTATGTATCGGGCAAATTATGCTGAGATTCCACTCTTCGGGCATGCTTTCTTCCGACCATATTTTGCAGATGAGTTGGTGCATGCTCCCTACCAAGTCATCGCCTGCTGCTTTAAATAGTTCGGCAGCTATGCCGTCAGCTCCAGCAGCTTTGTTTGACTTCAGTTTAGATATAGCCATCTTCACTTCGACTAGGTCGGGTAGGCGGAATTGTTGATCTGTGTCGCCTAGGTTGAGTGGTACTATCTCCCTTACAGCGGAATTAGGTTCGTCATCGCCGTTATATAATTTGGAGAAGTGGTCTTTCCATATTCTCAACATAGACTGCGGTTCCACTACGATGTTCCCCTGATCGTCTTTACAGTCTTCGGTTCGTGGCTGGTACCCTTGGGAGGTTTTTTTACCTTTTAGTAAAATTTCCGAACCTCATTCCTGTTGTAACATCCCTCTATCTCCTCAATTGCGCGCTTCTCGTGCTCTCTTTTTTTCCATCTAAGAAGCCGGTGTTCCTCTCTCCTCTTCTGCTCGTAGAGCTCGCGAGCAGCTCTAGTCCTTCTGTGCAGCACCGTTTTGTATACCTCTTGTTTCGCTGCGTGCGCTTGCCGGCATTCGTCGTCAAACCAGGGGTTTCTCTGTTGTGGACGTGTTAAACCTAGCACTTCAGAGGCGGCATCTCTGATGGCTGCAAGGCAATGTTTCCACTGGTTTTCAATGCTTAATGCAGGCAGCATAGGACTCCTTAAGAGGTTACTAGAGACTCGATCGGAAAAGGACATGGCAGTCTCTTGCGATTGTAGCCGTCTTACGTCGGATATCAGTTCGGATATCCTGTATACTGGAGAAGTGTCGTGCGTCGATCGCAATGTGGTCAATCTGGTTGACAGTTGATTGATCAGGAGATTTCCATGTCCCCTTGTGGATACTAAGATGTGTGAACTGCGTACTAGCTACCAGAACGTCTCGCCCCGCAGCGAAATCAATCAGCCTGAATCCGTTGTCGGAGGTGGTGTCGTGCAGGCTGTATCTCCCGATTGTGCCACCAAAGATGTCTTCTCTTCCCAGCTTGGCATTAAAATCTCCTAAGACAATTTTAATGTCATAGCCAGGGCACTGCTCATATGTCTTGTCCCAGAGCTCGAAGAATATGTCTTTGGTGTCTTCATCTTTCTCCTCTGTTGGGGCATGCGCGCATATTAGGCTTATGTTGGCGAATTTAGCCTTGATGCGGATTGTCGTGATGCGCTCGCTCACTCTGTTGAAACTCAAGACTTTTTGCCTGAGTCTAGTTCCAACAACAAATCCACACCCAAATAGACGCTGCCTTTGTTCTCGGTAGCAGTTGCCGTAGTATATATCGCAGTCTTTTAGTTTGCGTTTGCCCGGTCCATCCCATCGCACTTTTTGGATGACGGTAATATCTGCCTTGCAGCAGTTTAGGGCTTCCGCTAATTGTTCGGCTGCACGTGGTCTGTTAAGGGACCTAACATTCCACGTAAAGATCCGAAGTTCGTTGTCCTTATTTCGTTTGCTTGGGTTGTCAACAGTGAATCCGTCCGTATCCGAGGCTTGTTGGTGCTTCGCAATTAGAAGATTTTTACGTGGTCAGGAAGTCACCCTGACGACACAACCCCCAACCTGGAGGGCCAGATCCTTAGTATAACTCCAAGGACGGGGAGCCGGATAAACCGCTCCTTATAGGCCTGGGCTCCGAATAAGTCGTATAGAAGCCCTATAAGGTGTTCACTAAGTAGTTCAACCTTACTGGAACTGTAGACGCCACCGTTGATTCCATCTCGAGAATTCGTCCGCTGCCGTCTGGATAAGGAGAGGTGCCTTAGTGGAAACACCTCTCCCCCCTCTTTCGTTTGCTGCCCCCAACAACTTTCCACTGGGGTTATAACCCAATCTCCAGTTGAGGTACTAGGCACCCGATGTTCACCACGGGGAGGTGAGAGTAGGAGTTGATAGACAGAGGTGGGTTTTGAGAAAAACCTGTGGACGCTTGTGTCCTCTTGAATGCACATGTCTACCATTAGAACATCAGCATTGTCCAATGGAGAATCATAAAACCGTTTAGAATTTAATTCTTCGAAAACTCAATGCTATGTAATGTCGCAAAAGCGTAACCCTCCCATAATGCTACTATCTTTAGGTTTTCTCCGACGATGCAAGACGTTTTTTTAAACCTTCTGATCTGGCTATAATTTATAAAGCCTATATTCGTCCTAAACTTGAGTACATATCCCAAATCTGGGCAGGTGATCCAATAACCCCATTGAGTCTCTAGGACAGAATTCAAAAGAGAGTTTTAAAAATGATAGGTGACCGTTGTATAACTGAAACTTTTGTATATATTGAGCATTGTCGCAAGGTTTCTTGTTTATCATTATTTTATCGCTATTTTCACGATCAATTCTCTATTGAAATAGCGAGTTGCATTCATCCTCTCAAACAATTCAACCGTAATACCCGTACTGCTAGGAATACACATCAGTTTGAGCTCAATTTCGGGCGTACTGTGAAATACAGAGATTCTTTTTTTTAGAATCAATACTTCCCAGTTATTACCATGTGCAGACATTCAAAATCAATGTACATCGGTATCTTCTTTCCAATCCTAACCTAGTTTCCTAATTGCTCGCACTGTGTTTAATTATTATAAGGGTATTATTATCCCCTTGAGTGGGTGTTCAAATTTAAAAAAAAATCCCAGGTTTGAGGTTTTGAGTTGTAAGAAATACATTCAATATTTAAATTCGAGAACCTAGGACTTAAATGTTTTTCTAGGACATAATCTTTTGTGACATCATATTTTATATCCTAATTAATTTTTCAAATATTCTGGCGTGGCTTAAGGCCTTAAGAAAGTTTAAAAAGTGAATGAATTGTATCCCTCGTTTTTGATTTTCGTCTTAAATTCCGCAATTAAAATATTTTTAGATACATGCATCTTTTTAACAATTCAATTTTAAAATTGAGCTAAATTTTTTTAGGAATTTTGGCCATTTCTTTTGAAATTATATACATAAAGGATCAAAAATGAGACAAATGTTCAGTACAATTAGAAAAACCTGGAACGACTTTAAAAAATTGAACGACTGTCAAGTTAGCACTACATTTTTCGAAATTTAAAAAACTGAGTATGCAGTTAGTTGTAGCTTTCTTGTTGTAAATTAGTTGTGGAAAATAAAAATTTGTAGCTTGTCGATATTTCAAAAAAGTGGTATGTAGTGCTAACTTTACACCGTGAGCCCAGGCATAAAACAAGGATATTCGAAAATGTAACGATGCAATTAATTGTAGCTTTTTTGTTTAAAATTAGTTGTGGAAAAAAAATTTGTTTTACTTTCATTTTTTAAAAAAAGGGGGTATGTAGTGCGTGAAGTTAGCCCCGCTTTTTTTGTTGTTTTGAACATGATTCCAAATTTTTGGACCTCTATGATCAAAATTTTAAAAGATATGGGCAAAATTTGAAAAAAATTCTAGCCCCCCTTTTTTCGAAATTCCAACTTTTAATATTTTTTTTTAGATTCTAAAAAGTGTTCTAACCATTGTTCCAAAAACGAAGAGTCGTGAAATGTTAATTTTAAAAGCTATAGCCTCCGAATTTTTTCTCTTCATTTTAATTAAACATGAATAAGCACATGTACACTGTACAGGAACCAAAACTTGGCTTGTAAACTATTATTTACGCTGATGATTTAACTTTCAAATATAATTTCGATGTCTTTTAATTTTGTAAACAAAAGCCGCGTTTTATTTTCACCATGATCTGATCCGGATCAGATCATGATAATAAAACAGCTTTGGATCATCATATTTTTTGTTATTTAAAGTTTGGTAGCAGTGTCAAATTCGTTGACATTACGAAGCAAAAAAAAAAAACAAACACATACCAAAAATGGAAGCTCCACAACTTTTGAAAGTGTTTCTGCGAATCACCATTGCACTCTCAAACTCAAAGCATCCAGGAACGCTTTGGTCTCACATGTAGTCCAGATTCTTGTTGACCTTTTAATAAATGTGACACTTAAATAATTTAATTTAGAGATTACTTACAATTTTTTTGAACATCTTTTCTCCCATTTGTGCTGCAGATTTCTCGATTTTATTTATATTTTTTGACATTTAAAGCAGGGTTGCCCAAAGAACATTTTGCTCAATGATTTTTTTTTGTTTCTTTTTTTGGGGGAAAATAATACCCATAAATTATGTCAAATATACATTTTTCTGGACTTAATTATTTTAATTTCACCAATTAATATCTGGTTTTGTTAAAATATCTAATTATTTCATGGATTATATACCAAATAAATAAATATAAAGCTTCTCGCTTTCTATTTAAAAAATATTTTATTTCAGTCAAATGGAAATGTTTATATGGCAATACAGGTTTTATTTAATTTGTTTGCAATGATACCAACATTTACATGTGAAATTATAATGATAAAGCGCTCCTTGTTGTGAAAAAAAAGAATTAAATTTTGGATCTCAAATTGAGATCCATACACAAAGCAGGATCTTGTGTTGTTGTTGTAATGCATGTAAATTCAAGATCCGGATCAGATCATGGTGATAATAAAACGCGGCTAAAGATTCATTCAAGAATATTTAAAAGAAGATTTAAAGCAGACAAAAAAATTTTTGTAAATTTTTCATATTAAAAATCAATTTAAGAAACGAATCTCTGGAACAATTTAGAAGAGCCCCGGAACAATTGGGAACAAGTTTTGGAATTTTGAATTTCGGAATTGGGGGCTAAAACAAGGATAACATGATTTTTTGACTTAAGTCTTTTTCGGCTTTAAATCTTCTTTTGAATATTTTTGAATGAGTCTTTGTTTACAAAATTAAAAGACATCGAGATTATAATTTGAAAGTTAAATCATCAGCGTAAATAATAGTTTACAAGCCAACCTAGCATAACCTAGCACTACATACCACTTTTTTGAAAAATCGTCGAGCTACAAACTTTTTTTTTCCACAACTAATTTACAACAAAAAGCTACAATTAACTGCATACTCAGTTTTTTTTTTAATTTCGAAAAATGTAGTGCTAACTTGACAGTCGTAAAAATTGAAGACTTTTTAAAGAAATGTTTTTAGGGTCTTAAATATCGTCACAAACATAATCTGAGAATTAAATGATTCTTGTCTTTCTTTGAATTTGCAATAAATAAAAATAAAATCAGCTATGAATTGACAATATCTAAAATTTAAATTATACACCGACATTCTTCAGCTTCAAACCCTCAACAGTGATGTCTAAGTTAAATGTTTTTTTTTTTTACCTGTCAAAACTAAATTCATTGTCATTAAACCAGAAGTTTGTTAAACCAACGTCATTGACTAGGTTCTCAAACTTAAGAATACCGGTGTAGGTTAGAAAATTGAAAGACATGATATCGAATCACAATCACTTTACGTTAAGATATCAGTGAGGAGAAAGAGTTATGACTCAAATAATGAGGTATCTAATATTGTTCGTGTTAAGTTTTTAAAGTTCTCTCAGAAATTACAAAAATATTTAAAATTTGTGGATAGACAGTGTAACAGTTTTAGCAAATGTCTTTAGCCAGGTCTCTCTATACATCAAAGTAATGTGTTTATCAAGGATACAGACGAGTATATGGTAAAGGGGAAAGATGAAGGCTGAAGGTGGTATCTTTATGAAGTGTCTGGCATATCCGAGCGAATTAATCCTGAAATTATAATTGCCTTGGAGGCGCTCAGCGCCAAAACGGCCTAAGCCAAAAAAATCGTACCTACCGAGAAAAACAGGATTAAAAAAACATGTTTTTAAAATATTTTATTTTTTTTTTATTAATCTTTGATGAATATTATTTTTTTTTTTTTTTTTGTTTGTGGTTAATAGTAATGCGTTTATTTACGAACAGAAAGAGCGTTTAAAACAATAAATAAGAAAAAAAAGTGGCTTAGGCCATTTTGGAATTCATTTAAAATTTTGTTATTGATACCAACTGAGGCCATTTATATAATACCAATATTATTATAAAAGCGTTTTGAAAAACTATACAAACTAATTGAAAATCTTCTTTCTTCTTCTTCCTGGATGTCTTCATCTTCGGCTCTTGTATTTGTTTTTAAATTATTATAAAACGAGTGCATTATAGGAGGTATAAATTCCTTGAGTTCTTGAAGGTCCTTAAACTTTGCAGCTTCAATGAATCTTCCTCCAGAATATAGTGGCTCGGCTCCAATTCCACATATACGAATTTACTGGAATTCCGCTTTGAGATGCCAACTTCTTGAAATAAAACATCTTCATTATTTGAGTATTCATATTGAATTATAAATGACTTCTCATTTTGGAAACGAAGCCATTGAATCTTAAGCCATTCAACTTTCGAGTTCTTGTCCGTGGATACTTTTCTGTTTGTCACTAGTTTCTCGATCAAAGAAATGCTTTTAAAGTCATCTGCTCTCATTTTGACTAAGTAGAATGGCTGCTTTTTTTTTGCTGTGATGATTATACGATCCCAATCATCAGGTGTAAAAATGTCCTTATAATACATACATATCTCTTTCCTTTTCAATGAGACCGAAATCTTGATCACATGGTAGGAATGAGTGTCCAGATACTAAGAACTTATGGTCTATCTGGTCAACTTCAAAGGTAGAGTTGTTAACCATGTATGTGCAAATAGTGCTCATTCTTATGTTCCGATTTTGACCACCACATTGATCACTATACATATTTCCTGTGGAACACGTGAAGCTATTCCCTCATTCCAGGTGTACATAAACGATTTGTTTTTAATAAGGTCATGAATACCAAGGCAATGGGTCCATAGATGCCTCTTGTAGTAAGCTACGCCTGTGGAAATAACTGGCGTCGTCGGCAGGGTTTTCATTAAATCGAAAGCTATAACTGCATATTCATTGTTGTTAAGTTTCGAATCCAATTGCATCCCACTTCTAGCTGATTCAGCTTTTCGGTGGTGTAAATCTCTTTGGCTCGTTATTCTCTGGTTTTCAGAAGGATCATCTGCAGCCTCGATTTTTACATTAAAAGAATCGCATTTCTTGCAACTGTCAGAAACTGGAGCTCGAAAATGCAAATTAAAATTTTCTGAAAAGATTTTCGTAAACACGAATTTTGAAACAATATCCCTTTCTGCAGATCCACGATACAGCTCGTATGTACATTAAAGAAATGTTTAAGGTCGGTGCAAGAAATTCTCTTTGGATATTCTTTTGCCTGGAATAATGAGAGCTATACCTTGGAAATTTGTTAATAAAGTCTTTCACGAGTTCTGTAACTTCAACAGTCGTCTTGTTATGAGGTGGATGCCTTCCTCTTTGGTCCAAAATTGGTGTTGTTGATCCACTTCCAGGTGTTCTATGCTTAAGTGCACGAGTAATACGACCATCAGTTATCTGTAGAATCTGTTTAAAAAACCTTTTGCAGACAATCATTCGGACATTGTTGACTCCAGGAAGTTTGTAAATTCTTGTACTAAATCTGCGGCTTTCGCCCAAAGACTTCTTTTAAGATCTCTTTGTTTCAATAACTCCAATTTGTCCACATAAATACGCATTTTGCAAATCATGATCACCAATTTTATAAAATTTTTCAAAAATACTTCGCAAAATACTTTCACTGAAATGCTCATGACATTTTAACGTACATGGACAATGGACATGCAAGTGCATTTAGCGTTCGAGCTGGCTTCACAATTCCTTTTACAGTCTTATAACATTTTCCTGAATTTCGCTGAAATTTACTTACGTGTTTTTTCCATTTCAATTTGTTGGCAATTCTTTTCCTCGTAGGTGTTTTCAATTCATTTATGCTTTCAAATTCAACTGCTGATTCAATTGGCCTTTCATTTTTTGGTAATTCTATCTGGGACACTGTTACCACAATTCCCAATGGCGTAGGTAATGTATCTTCAAAAGAAAGCGATGAAATTGATGAATCACTTTGTGTAGGAGCGTACTCGGATCCAGAATTCTCAAAGTCTTGTAAACTTATGGAGTCAGCTTCAGACAAGCTTCTTCACATAGGTACAATTTCTTTGTCTAGCTAATACATTTTCAATTTGAATAAAGATCCTTCAATAAATTTTACGAACTTACCTTTGACAAACAAGTGGATTTATTTAAAAATGAATAACTTTTTTTAACGAGGACAACTAGTAAAAACTAAAGCATCAAGCGTGTCTACATCAAAACAAGAATTTCATGAACTAAAAGCGGAGAGGCAAAGAATTATCCAATAAATTATTTTCAAATAAACAAGAATTTCATTGCTTACTCAATCGTTTCGATTTGTGATGCACTATTTGCATACTTTTAAATACCTACTTGCTAACATTATTTATTTTCAAAAAATATACCTACTCTTAAAATGTAGAATGTGTTTCTGGCCTAACCCACACAAATGTTTAAATTCTAGAATTCAATGTGGCCTAAGCAGCTTAGGCCGTTTTGGCATAAAACAATTTTTGAATTTCATAGAGACGAAAAACAGTTTCCCCATAAAAATTCACCTAGTTTTATACGATATCACAGGGAGATTTTTTTTATATATTTCAAAAGATTCCGGTTCGATCTGCATAGTAAGTTTGTTTTTTTGAAAATGAGGGTTAGGCCGTTTTGGCGCTGAGCGCCTAGTTTGTGGTGGCCTCTTCATGTTCTGGCGTTATTGAAACATTATAAATATAAATTTGTGTCTCGTCTTAAATTAGCCAAAGGCGTGACTAACAAACTGTTGCCAAACAAATGTATGCCAATACTCTGAACGTTTATGAAACAAGCGGTAACATAAGTTACTAACCAGGCGTTATCCGTAATTACAAATTAAATGTTTCATCGATTTCTACATGCTTATAATATGTGCTTTTTTCATATGGCACAAGGCATCATGCATATTGGACCAATCCATACTCTAATACAGAGTTGCAAATAATGCATTGAATTTTATAATGCATTTTGAATAAATTAGAAAATATTTTTCAATTTTTAATTCTACTTTTTTTTAATTATTCATTAAATTTTATTTTTCAATGTTACCGTATGGCATTAATAATTTAATGTTATTTTTTAATTGTGTTCTATCAAATTAAAATACTATTTTCCAATGCAAAACTTTTGAAATAAAAATACGTATTTTTATTTTATTTGGCAGACTTTCGCAATTATTAATTAAAATACTTTAAGTTTTTATTTCCAAAATTTTTAACCTGATTAATGTTATGACTTACGGTTATCACGCAATTATAACACAAAAAACAACAATTATTCAAATATTATAATTTATTATTATTATTGTTCGACCGAAAAACGATTTTTTTTCAAAATGTATTTGTTAGTATCAGTCAATCTTCAACCTGGGACATTTTTACGTCAAGATTTCGAATATTAACTGAAATAAATGGAAATAATTGAATAAATTCCCACTAGGCATTGAATTAAAAAAATTAGCTCATTTTGAATTTAATTCAATTTTAATTTTAATTCAATTAAACTTGAAATAAAATACCATTTATTTACTAATTCAATAAAACTTGCAATAAAATAATTTTTAATTTTTAGTTTAATATTGATGGCAATAAATTAAATTTTTAATGGGTAATTCATAGATGACAATTAGCATTATATATTTTATTTCAGTCAAAGAACAATATCCATTAAAAAAATAAAAAGTAATGCATTGAATTGACATTAGAATTTTTGCAACTCTGCTCTAATATAGCCTTGTCATATAAGGCAATGCTTTTAAGATATAAAAGAATTATGAGCCAGAAAAACTGTTAAGTCTATAGAAAATACTTACCATTATGGATCCAGAGTTAAAGGAATGTGAATAGAGATGATGCGATTTGTTCTCTGAAAATATTTTAAAAGACATTCATTTTATTTTCTAAATTGCGGTTATTTAAAATGAATACAGAAAAGTTAAAACACTAATTTTAGTAATATAATACTACTACTTGTATTAAAAGATTAATTTCAGAGAAAATATACCTCAGAAGACATCCTTCGCTTTTTGTTTTTGATTTAATTGTTATTTATAAATTGCGTGTAAGCTCTTACCGTGCGTCAAAAAAATTAAATGAAAACAAAAAATAAAATTTGTGTTTTAGGGGAATGGTAGTTTTAATTTTATATGCAGGGAAAAAATGTAATGTATTTTTAGGAAATGTTTTCTCTGTGAAAAGGAACCTGACAAAATATGATTAGGTGATAATTTAAGGTTTAAGAAGGTTTCACGAATTCTTAAAGATGAAAATTTCACTTCATCAATTATGAAAAGTATTTTATTCCTATGTAAGTTGTGGAAACTGTTAATTTTCTTAAACCGATTTCTGGGGCTAAAAAAATAAATATTAAAATATGTATTTTGGTAAAAATATTGTGGGACGCATTATAAAAATTATTATGCTGACATTTATCTTAAAGTCAAAAAACAAATATGAACCAAAACATGGACGTACAAATTGCCTTTAAAAACAGTTTTTCCCTCAGAGTATCGCGTTCCACTAAAATTAAGAATAAATACCTATACATATACCTAATATACCAGCAATGTATCACTTGACTTGAACATGAACCGTCTTTTACATAACTTTCCAACAAACTGCTTTCCGGTGCTGGATACCTATGAAGGAAGAAATAATCACAACAAGTAACTTCAAAAGACAATATTCTTCCTCTTAAGCACTGTTCCCAACTATTAATTCCTCATGTAATTCCTTGTCATTCTCAACAGTGATGGCGTTTCTAAGTTTCTTTTTATACCTACTTGGAGATGGTTCTATGGACCATGGTTGTCACTTATTCAGGTATATGGTACATGTTATGGCTTTGTCTTCTCATGACAAAGATACGCTGACGTTATGGAACAAAATTAATGTAAGTTTTTCATTCATGCTATTATATTTAAGGAACATGAGTGACACAATGTTCCAAACCGTTCTTATAAATTCGAATAAATCAAAAGAGGCAACACTCTCACAAGAATATTCCTTAAATTATTATTTTCTATATGACAGTTGTGTAAAAATTATACTCTCCCAAACATCGTCATAACCAAAAAATTTCAAATCCAAGGACGAGTAATAAAACATCAATCATCTGAGAAAAGTTGCAAAATTTTGTTTGTTTGTCTTTTCTAATTTTAATAAGTGAGAATTAACGATGAAAACTATTTCGAATTGAAATGTTTGACATTTTTCAACGTTTCAAGGTTTCTACAATCTACATAAATCAAAGATTTTTAGAGAGATTTCTGTGTGTGAACGTACGTTCGGGATTCCATTTTTCGGTAACCATATCTCAAGAACCAGTAGGGATATCGACTTAAAATAGATTTTGTCTTACAGATAATCACCCCTATCACAGAGTCCCTCGTAGCGAGTCCCCGAAAATGTTGTTACGCTACGAATACGAATACATTTACATCATAAGCCCCGAACGAAATCAAAAAAGCATTGCCACACAGAAATACTAATTTCGGAGTGTCAAAATCAGCTGATTTGCGCGAAAATAAGAAAAATAAATAAAAGCTCGTTTTTCATCTTTCGATTTAGTTCTATTTGTTTTTGTCTTTAAAAATGGATAATATTGCCGTTGCAATCTTTGCAATAAATGAAGAAAATACACGAAGACGACGAACACTAAAAATGCAGGGCAAAATTTTAAGAGATGCTTTTAACCCCTTGGATCTTGATGACAAAGTGTTGGTAACATATTTGAAACATTCCACTGCTTACAAAGAAAATTAATTTGCAGATTTAAAAAAAAAACTTTCGGGTGAATAAGGCAGCGTTTATATACATATACATATGTATGTATATTGGAGATCCTGGATCAAGAACTCGACCCTTGCGTGTTTTCGAGTTCAATCACACCAATCAGCAGATTGGCAGCCGTTTTGAGATTCATTGCGGAAGCAGGATACCAATACGGCGTTGGCAAAGATTTTGAGATCGGAATGGCCCAGTAAACCTTTTTCACAAATCTTAAAATAGTGCTAAATATTTTGGATTTTCGAAAATCCTTGGGCAATTTCAGGTTTTTCTTGAAGCATTTCATAAAGCCTTTGGAACTGAATTTTATTTGTGATAACTTTATTTGCCCTTCAAAAAAAATATAGGTAAACACTTTCACATTAAAACATAGTAAAACTTACATGATTCTTTTCATATATTTTATTTTTATTTAATTTATCTTCGCACGCTAAATATTTGTTTTTCGTTTTCAATTGAATTGCGATCAAAATAACTGTTCGTAGAAAAAACTTCCAAACTTCCTATTCAATCGGGGCTAGTGATACCACTTTTCACGAACTCCGAATTTCGTAGCAAATTTTTTTCGTACGACGCGACGGGGGCAATGATACTTTTTTTCGGGGTTCGTACTACGAATCTATTACGACGGGGCCTGTAATAAGGCTGAATAGCATCGACAGATGCAGAAAGGACTTTCAACAAAAAATAAGTAGGTGCTTTTTTTTACCTTAGAAAGAAAGTGAAAGTGTTGGTTGATCCCAAATATCTCACAAACCAATTACGCTAGGCACTTCAATTAATTTTTTGTAATTTATAATGTGTCGTGATACTTAATTACTATAATTTAAAGCAAATTCAACTAACGATTTTTTTTTTAAATTAAAAAATAACTGAACAAAAATATTTGTCACCTCGAATATTTTACGAATCAAAAATGATGTAACCTCCGGAATAATTTCGTGTGACTACAAAAACGTTTTTGACATCTGGTAAAATCTTGAGAAAAATGTAAGAAACACTACTTAAATTGATTTTCCACTCAAATATGCTTTCAAAAATTAAAGATATTGCCTTCAAAAATAAGAATCTACGCAAAATTTGTAAAAACTGATTTCCGCTTCGTTTATTTCGAGAATAGATGTATGTAGATATGTAAGTATTGACTTTAAAATAGTTTCATTCTATGAAAAATCTTGTTATCAACGTAAGATAAGCTAACCCCTTAGAAAAATCCAAACAGTGTTTTTGTTTTATAAGAAATACAAAATTTCAAAAAATTCTGTTAAAATTGATACAAACATTTTGGTTTTTGAAAAAAAAAAAAAAACAATGTTGGGAACAAAGGAAACCAAACTTATTTTATCATATGGAAAATATTGTTGCTTACTTTTAGTTAAAGTTTTAGAAAATGTCATTGACATATTTTTTTTACAAAATACGAAAATCTACAAAAAAAACAAAACAACTGACAAGAAATGGTTATCGACTCAAGTGTTATGAGAACAAAGAAAGATTTTCTTACCTCACAAAAAAAAAAAGTTATTAATATTTTGTTATAGCTTTAGACAAATCGAAAGACAGGCAAGGATGGGAAATTATCACGGTGGGTCGCATTCCAGTTTCTTTTTTTTTTGTTCTTACATCATTTTATGCTATATCTGTTCTTTGGTTGACTAATAAAGTCAAGTACTTGAAAAAATATTTCACAAGTTGATTAAATTCATTGAAACATTTAATTTTTGAGCGAGTAACTTAGAAGTTATAAGCGAAAAACGAGTGAAAATTTGGCCTTGATCACCTTTATTGAACAAAAGTATTCAGTAAAATAGATTTTTTTTTATAATTAGCAAACACTAAAAGGGTTACCTTTAATGTGCCAAAGATACAGTGTGAGCATTAGAAAAAGAGATAAGGATTGGATAGGAGATGTCGGTGTACAATGTACATTGATTTTGAATTCCTGAAATGATAGGGAAAGATAGAGCGTGGCAAGACGTTCCACATTCGCGTAGTACGGCTAAAAAGTGAATCTCTGTACTTCATAGTACGGCCGAAGTTGGGCTCATGGGTAAACTGATGGGCATTCCTAGAAGCGCGGGTATTACGGTTGAATTGTTTAAGGGGAGGAATGCAACTGGCTATTTCAGTAAAGCATAGTCCGTTAAAATAACGGTAAAAAAGGGTGAGACAAGAAACCTTGCGTAGATGTTCGAGTGACGTAATCGAGTTGATGATGTTAATGTCACCAATTATTTTAAAAGCTCTTCTTTGTATACTGTCCAAGAGGCTTAAATAAGTTACTGGAGCACCAGCCCAGAGATGAGAGTTATAGTCAAGTTTCGGACGTATATATGTTTTGTAGATTGTAGCCAGATCAGGCGGAGAGAAAAATTTCTTGCAACGTCTCAAAAAACCTAGACATCATGCGGCATTTTTGGCGACATCGCGTATGTGATCGCTCCATAAAAGGTGGTTGCTGATGCACATTCCGAGAATGTCGAGATTTTCCGTTTCGTTGATGCAAGAGCCACTCATAGATAGTGGCAAAGAGGGTTTATCTCGCTTTAACGATACAAGACAGCATTGCGTTTTCGAAGCATTAAATTCCACATGTTTTCATCATTGTACTGTACAATGCTGTGTAGGTCGGAATTTTATGAGCTAATCATATTTTGCCGTTGCAGTTCCACATCCGAAGAGGAGGGTTGTGAGTCTGGGAACGAATATGAAAAGCTAAGAGTGCTATCGTCAGCGAAACAATGCATTGGATTAGAAGTAGCAGACAGGAGATGATTTATAAAAATGAGGAAGAGGGTCGGAGACAAAACAGAGCCCTGGGGCACAGCAGCATTTATTTTATAGGTTTCAGACTTGAATCCTACCAAAACAACTTGTATTGAACGGTTCGAAAGAAAATTTCTAATCCAACGAAGAAGAGATTCGTCGATACCGAAAGCACGCATTTTCGATAAGAGAGCAAGATTCCAGACTGTATCAAATGCCTTTGAAATATCAAGTGCAATAATCTTACTTTCTCCAAACAATGTAAAGATTTGTTCCACTGTTCGGTGAGATGAACCATGAGATCACCAGTGCTACGAAAGCCGTATTGCCGGTCATTAAGAAGCTTCCATTCTTCTTCCTCAAGATATTTCTTAAGCTGATAATTAATCAGCGTTTCCATGACCTTGGAAAGAAGGGACGTAAGTGCAAGCGGTCGGTAATAAGAGGTGAGGAAGATTCGCCTTTTTTGGGAATAGGCTGAACAAATGCGGTTTTCCATCCACTCGGAACGAGACCTGAGGAGTGGGACAGATGACAAAGCTTACGCAGTGGTTTTGCCAGCGTTGAAGAACACCTCTTCAGAACAATAGCGGGGATACCATCCGGACCAGCAGATTTATGTATGTTAAGATCTTTTAGGCCTTTCGCCACAGTACGAGTGCGAAAAAAGATTGGCCCCAATAGCGGGGATACCATCCGGACCAGCGGATTTATGTATGTTAAGATCTTTTAGGCCTTTCGCCACAGTACGAGTGCGAAAAAAGATTGGCCCCATAGAATCACTAACGCTCTCGATGACAGGCGGAGTCATAACACTTTTTTTTTCTGCACAAGCTGGTCTTAATAACCCTTATCACAGGCCCCGACGTAATAGATTCGTACTACGAATCCCGAAAAAAGGTATCATAGCTCCGTTCGTATCGAAAAATTCTGCTACGAAATTCGGAGTTCCTAAAAGTGGTATCACTAGCCCCGAATGAATAGTAAGTTTGACAGATTTTTCTACGAACAGATTTTTTTGTAGGAGCAATTCAAAACTAGACACAACAGTTTTGTCTACCAAAGTGAATGGATACAAATTGACAAAAAAATTATTGTGAAAAATATATATATTTTGTTTTTAAAGGTCCAAAAAAGTAATTACAAACAAAACACAGTACCAAAGGCTATTGGATTTGCTCCAAGAAAACCCTAAAATTGCTCAAGGGTACACAAAAGCAACAAAAGAGGAAGTCGCCGCCTTTTGGAATAAAGTAAAAGAAGAACTAAACAGCCTTGGTTCACCTGTAAAGGATGCCAGCAGCTGGAGGAAGGTAAATTTAATTTACATAATGCTGTGAAAAGGTCCGTCTAAAATCTCTCTTTGTTTTAGGTATGGTTAGACTGGAAGGCGTATATTAAAAGAAAACTAGTAGAAAATAAAAAAGAAATCAAGGCTACAGGTGGTGGAATGAACAGAACACATTCTTTTTCAGACCTTGAAGAAAGTGTTATCAAGTTAATTGGTCTTGAAACATCAACAAGTGGAATTAAAAGCTCTCGTTCGTTTGGCATTAACAGTTCTTTGGAAGATCAAAATCAACAATTTAACGAAGTTGTTGTTGAAGATAATCGAAATCCGGGCGGCGCGGCGGCGTCTTCCAACCACTTTGCAACAAACCCACTCAAACGATACCACCTGCCTTTTGCGGGAACAAATGAAACTTCAAAAGGAATTTTATCGTCAAATGGATTAAATGCATCTCTTAAAATTTTCCTTTGTATTTTTAATCCGCGT
Source organism: Eupeodes latifasciatus (assembly GCA_920104205.1). Lineage (NCBI taxonomy): Eukaryota > Metazoa > Arthropoda > Insecta > Diptera > Syrphidae > Eupeodes > Eupeodes latifasciatus. Next base: position 128,251,386 of record OV049924.1, on the reverse strand, counting down.
TTTCGTTGTAAATTTTCTTCATTGATTGCAAAAATAGCGATTGCAAATGAATCCATTTTAAAAAATACACAAACAGCAAGATCCAAGATTAAATTTCAATTTTGATTTTCACATTTGGACGTTTACCAGCTGATTCCGAAAGTCCGAATAAATGGTTTCTGTGTGGCAATGCTATTTCACATTTCGTTCGGGGCCTATGATATGAATTTGTTCGTATTCGTAGAGGAACGAAACGTTCGGAACTTTGCTACGAGGGAGCTTGTGATAAGGGTGAATAATATTTGATTATCAAAAATGTCATTGTTATTTTTTGATTTTTTGTTTCAATTCGATATCTCGAAAATGGGTCAGTATTTTTAAACTGAATTTCAATATAAAGCACATAAGCACTATAAAACTTTATAACAAAAATATTTGTAAGAAAAAATTGGAAAATGTTGTATATAAAAAATTAATTTAAAAAGCTGCTCTAACGATTTTCAAAAAAATATTAATAAATCAAGGTTTTTGATTAATTAAATGGCATTTAAATTTTTGAAGAGTAACTAATTTTATGTGTAAGTTTTTTTAATTTTAGAATAGTACTATGTATTTGTAAACAGTTTCTTTTATTTTATTTCAATTAACTCTACCCACGTCTCCTCAGTATCAGGTGCTTCTACTTATGGTTTCAATTCTTTTTTGTTCATTTAATCTGTTTCGGCTTGGAAAACTGAACTTTAGAAAGACAGACGTATGACGAATTCAAACCTTTATTTGAAGTATTAAAGCCAAGTATAAAGGTTTTGTTACGATTTCTAAACTTAGCCCAAATTTTTGTACACACTATTTGTGAAAAGCAGTGAGAAATGAATTTTATTTATTTCAACCTAAACAGTAGTGTTATCCACAAATTATTATTTTTGTTTTATTTTGACTAAAACGGTAGAAATAACTTTCAAAAATTTAAATTTGTAGCATAAGTGCTACAGTCAAAAGTTGATAACCGTAAAACAATTATGCAAACAGCAAAATAACATGCACAAATTAAATTTGAGAAACTTTTATAAATACAAATATTTATGTATGTGGTTACGGCTTTAAAATAAAATAAAAAAGGAAATCTTTTTAAAATTTTATTTAAAAAAATCTTCCAACTGAACTAAAACAGATTTAAACTATTTTAATTTTGATTTTTCGTAGTATGCTATATAGTTACCAACAACAACAGTTTCTCACTTACATTTTCTAAATCTATTTGATTGTTTTATTTTGTTCTTTCAGAGTAAATCATGATTCTCAGAACTGCAATCCTATTGGTAAGTCAAAACAAAACTAAATTTTATTATGTAGTATAGGTGGTTACTATAAACCTCAAACGTAAACAATTAATTCGATGTAAAACAGTAAAAAAAATTGACAAAGTTTTGCTTAAGGATGAAACTGTTTTTGCCTTTTGACGAAGTGGAACAAATACTCGTATATAAAATTCATCCCATGGTAAATAAAAGCTGCAGTTGTTTTTAGATTTTTACTTTTTGAAATAATAACTTTGAAAATTTGTATATTTATTCAAAATGTTTAAGATAACATACATACCACTCACATGTATTAGCATTCAAAATTAATTAAGTTCATTCCATATAGAGAGGGAAAACAACCTCAATTTGTCAGATAATTTTTTTTAAAGTCAGGCTTTAAGTAAATCTGAAACAAATTTTGTTCAACAGTGAGACATGGTCAGGTTAACAGGTTAACAAAGTTGTTGAATCTTTTTATGGACTGACCTCCTAGAAATTACTTTCTTCGCCAAATTAACACATTTTTTTCAAACTTGGTGGTGGTGATCCTGTGTTATTTCAACATCTGTTTTGGTTTTTTGGTATAAAATAAGTGTGAAATGCAAGCTTTATTTATATACATACAATATACAATACATACATAAAAGCAAGGGAAAAAGTTATAAAAAGTTACCTGCGGCATGCATAAAGCAACTATTGCATTTGTAAAAAATGTCGAACTCGGGATTTTAATCTAACATGCCATAACGTTGGTAGAGAAGCCTGTATTAAAATCAATCGGAGTGTATATACATACATATATATACAATACATTTAAGTCTTTCTGGGACAACAAAACTCAAACCCATTCACAAAATATAAAAGATGGAAGGTAAATCAATGAATTGACTTACTCGTACATTGCCGCTTCAATTTTTAATGTGAAAGCTTTTATGGCAATTGAATGGACTATCACATTTGCTATACACTGTTTTTACGACATAGGTACATAGAGAAAAATAATACTCTGAACGTATTTCTTTCTCCTATGCTCTCTGATGCCATTCATTAGCTAGTCTTATTTTCAACATCACTATTTCCCGATATTATTGTCACTCCAAACACAAACGATATTTTGTTAAATAGGTAAACAAAATTGTAAAGAAACAGGGTTTGAAATATTGGTATCGTGTCAAAGCTTGTTAGCCCATCAAAGAGGAGCAAATGTCTACCAAACATTAGCATTTGTCACATAGACAATTTTTGACAAAGGGATGTGTATTCCAGAGAAGTAGGTGATTTAGTTTTTTACGTTTTTCAATTTTTTTCGAAGGCACACGAGTATTTGTGCGTATTATTCTGATAAAACTAACCATAGGGCGGCGGCTTTAGAATTTTAATACCAAAGTTTCAAACAAATTTAATTTTCTGAATGTGAAAATATTAATCATATGTAAGTACATAACAGATAGGCTAATGTTTCCATTTCATCGCCTTCTTTAGTACCCCATGCTATTCATATCATTACTAAGTCCGTATGGGTATGGTGTAGATTGCAGAAGTATAAATCTACTCTGTTTTATTTTTGGACCAAATGTGAGAGTCCACAATAATCAGAAAAAAAGAATAAAATTAAAATCGGTCAAAATGAAAAAGGACAGTGAGAAATGCTAGGAGTGGCAATGAAAAAGGAAATTTTTAAATTGATATCTTGTTTCATATTCGGCGTCTTATTGCTAACATATGGCTCTAAAGTGGTCAAGAATGGTTCCTTTCGGCTGTAATTTATTTGAAACACCCGAAATCATTTTTAAGGATTAATGGCAAACCCTTATCTTTGTTCTTAATTCTCGGCCATAGCAATAAATTGTATGCATTTTATTTTTTCCTGAAAACCACACATCTAAAAAAACACCCTTTATAATTATACATATTATTATGCTTTGTATTATGAGATTCATAAATATAGATAGACACAAAGATGTATTATTATAAGGTTAAGTGCAGGCATATACATATTCTTGAGATTCCAGACCTGGTGTCGTATAAATTAAAGATCCAGTAAGTGAAGGATAAAGATTTTTCACTCCAAATTTTCACATTTTTTTGTAAGTGCCTATCCTTGAATGCTCGTTTTTTTTTCGTGCTTAAATAAGCATCTAAAACATGAAATCGGATAAAAATGCATAATTCATTCAGGTTAGAAGAATAAACGAGGATTTCAATTAAATAACGATTATTTTTAATAAGAAGTATGTGTGTTTAGTATCATGCTTAACAAAAATGCGACTTTAATGTAAGGAATTTAGTTCAAATTATTAGATCTTAATCTTTTGAGACGTGAAATTAATGTTTCTAAATGATGAATTTTGTATATTCATGTAGTGGGTGTGAGAGAGAGCAGTAAAACCTTCTGAAGCGTAAACTATTTGAAGGTTGAATTATAAGCGGTTTCAACCAATATTATGAAGATTAGAAATGAACTGTATGACCTTATTTCTATTATAGATGAAACAATGTATTTAAATGAAATAACCCGGGCAAGAGAGTCTGTTACAAGAACAGCTTACTCTTAACTCAACTTATGTATGTCTCGGGTATGACAGCTATTTTCGAAACGGGTTGAAACGGGTTCGTTGCGAGTTGAAATGCTTGAGCTTAATTATAGACCTCACAGAAATGATTTGAATACGAATTGTTCACTATGTAACCTCAATCAGGCTGAAAATATTTCTCATTTCCTAGCGTTTTGTCCAATCATACAGGAAATCCGAAGATTATATTTTAATAACAGTTTTTTTTTTAACTGAAGAATGTTTTGCAATTTTAAATGGAGAAAGTGGATGGAAAACTCTCATTCGATTTGTTTCAGAGGCTCTAGCATATAGAAACATGTATATTAACTTTTAACTCAATAAATAACAAACTAAAAGCCCAATTTGTGTATTGAAACACTTTAAATTACTTTTTATATATACCTTTGTTCTTATTTATAATTATATTATTATTATTTATTATAATTGTAATAATTATTTATGTTATTAATATTATATATCAGGGGTCGGCAAGTAGTTTTAAGTGGGGTCCAGATACGGTTGAAAACATTTTAATCGAGGTTCAGAAAAAAAAACTAAAAAAGTTTTGTAGTTTTTATTTTGCTTCATTTAAGTAACGGTAATATTAATAAAATTAATGAGATAAATTACGATAGTCTTGAGCCAGTTTTTTATAGTTTGGTTCAAACGGGGAGCAGCAAATGCAAAGAGTGTCATCAAGGTGGGCGTCTGATAACCTCGAACGATATTTGTTCTTCAAAAAATTAGTTTTTGAGAAAGACCAAGTTGATAGCTAGTTTTTTTTGCAATTTTGATATTTTTCTGGAACATGCTTACCCCAAAATTCTTCAGTGGATGCAGTTTTAAACATTTGCAGGGAAATATCTTCTTGAAGATCAATTAATTCCAATTGTAATTAAGCTTTTGAAAGATTAAATAATTTTGCAGGCACTTTAGTCCATTCTGCTACTGCATTGACTTCATAAGGCAATTTAAGGATTTGAGATAGCTTCCCAATTTCTGCAAAATCTTGGAATCTTACAGCAAATTCGCTTTTAAGATCGGATAGAAAGTTTGAAAGCACTGCAACTCTTTTTCAGAGTTCTTCTTTTTATATTCAAGAATTGGTGGGAAAAAAATAAATTCTTTTTTAGCAATATCTTTTTCAAAAACATCCAGCTTACGACGAAAAGCGGACACGCTTTGTATTAAGTCACATATTAATTTCCCATTTCCTTATAGAAAAGCCAAAGCTAGTACATTGCGCTCTTTTGTTATGAACTCCAAGTGCTTCCTTGCTTTCGTCGTATCTAAGTTTTGCAAGAAGGAGTTAACTTGCTCTTCATCCAGAAACGTTCAATAACATGACCTTTACTTAGCCAACGAATATTTTTGTGTTGCAGTAAGTCCGAATACGCCGTTTCACATTCAGAAAGAAACTCTTTTTTTTTGGAAACGTTTTAAAATACGAAAAATTATAAAACAATCGATATCAAACGAAAGCTCCGTAATTAGATCGCACAATAAGACTGACAACCGATTCGACTGCAGAGAGAATTTTACTTAAAAGAAAAGCGATTGTTTACATTTTTTATGTCAATATCTGTGAATACGTGCTTAGCCGCCATATTTAAAATTGCGTAAAGGAGTTGCAAACGCACTTGCTTGTGTGTTAGTGAAGCATTTTTTAATTTTGTTTAAATTTACATACATATATGTTATTAAATTGAATCGGTAGTTTGACCTAAGTTTGACCTAAGTTTGACCTTTCGTGGTTCCGCGGTCCGCAGTTTGACCTTTGGCGGTCCGGAAACGGACCGCGGTCCGCCTGTTGCTGACCGCTGTTATATATTATAATGTTTGTTTCCGACTGTTCTTTTCATTGATATTAGGTTTATATTTTAACTGTTTAATGAAATTTATAAAATGTACGCTCTCTAAACGTATTTATTTAAGTCATATAATTTGCATTTTCGGCAGACGACTTATAAGCCATGCATGTAAATCTTTTAAACTAATTCTGTTAAATATATTATATATGGAATAAAAGAAAAAAAAAATAATGAAGATAATTAAGATAATGAAGACCAATCATTTGGCTAAAACAATAAAGTAAAGATTTCAATAATTGTGAAGAATATTTTTCTTCTGCATACAAAAATATAGATATAAATATACTTTTTATTATTATATTTGAGAGTATAAAACTGAAAGAAGATTTTGTTCGCTATTAAATAGGAGGGCATTTATTGTTGTTATGGTGCAATAATATTTTGTTTACTCTGATGAATGAAATGGAGTATGTTTTAAGTTTAGATGATTTTTAATAATGTGTTTTTTTCGTTGTATTCATATGAATACGTGGCGTGACAATCTTATTGTATAAAACAATCACATAAAACTTAAAGATAATGCTACTTGGGATTGTATACAAAATTATTTATATAAAATTTACCAATAAATAACGAAACAAATAACTCTCTTTAAATGCCAAAAAAGAACACCAATAATATTCTTTCCATTTTATATAGTGTCAAAAAGTGACATCTCAACATTACAAGAATTAAATGGTAATTGCCATTGACCACGTGAAATCTCTTAGGGAAACAACAACATAACGAAACTACCAACAAATCGTTCTCCTATTCGAAAACTCTCCACAAAACTTATTTCAAGTCAAATCTTTATTTGTTTATATTTTCTTAAGCCACTTGTTAGCATTAAAAAAAAGAAACCACGAACATTGCTACAATAAAAGGACACTACAATACCAAATACAAAATATATCCATTAGTTTCACCAACTTAAACCCATTTTTGATTAAAGGTGTTTCTTTCCAAAGTGACATGATTCCCATTATCCAGCGATAGCTGGAAGAACACCTTCGATAACAATCATCATTACAAAAACTCTGCTACCCTTCACGTACAAGAACAAGTTTAACTTTAATTTTATCGCTATTCGTGCAGCTTCTCGTCCTTAGGGAGTTTAGTATTTTCAAAAATAAATATATCCCCTGTTTTGTGACCAATTTGATACAATATTCCGTTGACATTTATTTCAATTTCCTTGGAGCAAAACATAACGCCAGAACTTAATGACCCAAGAACATGCAAAAGTGCGCTTCAAATAAATATTCATGCAAGGCAAGCCAACCGAACAAACATTCAAGAGAAAATTGTGTATAGTTTTATCCAATACTAGAACCGATTGGTATTGGACTGGAATCGGTAAGATAATGTAGTGTGGACTGTTGGGTTCTTCAGTGGTTAAATAATGTTAAAGACTACTTTGGGCATTAGAGTAAGAAGTAAAATGTACACACGGGTGTCATCTTCTTAGCATCAATGAGCATTAAAGAAACAGAAGGAAAACCACATCCTTAACATGTACCATTTATTTATGTGCTATTGCGTTAAAGTTTGGTTTAAGTTTTAAGTATCGATTGGAGGAATTGTATAATGAATTCATAAAAGTTTATATTTCCGATTAATAAGCGTTTACAAGCAAAAGAGAAAAAGAGAAAATACCACCACCAACCATTAAAGCTGAACAGCTATTTCCGAGATTTTTGTTTTGTTTGCACACAGTCATAGACGTGGATAAAGACTGACAGTATATACAAAGGGGGGAGTCATACCCTTAACATAAAGAGGAGTTTTTGGGCACTGCTTAAAAATGTTCTGCAAAAGGGCTAAAGTGTTTTGATTTTTTTAGAACATTGTTTTCCAGCAAGGTATGGTTTAACTATTTAAATTGGACGACTCCTTACATATGAAAGCATTCTAAAGCATCATTCACATGAGCGCGACCAACGAACGACGAATGAATTACAAAATGTGAGTTTATATACGTTTAAAGACATATTTTCACACAAATTCTTAACAAAACGATAACAATATTGTTTCTATTTCATTTATGATGCATACTTTTACTTTTCAATATCATATATTAATAAATTTAAGAAAACAAATTTATTCGTAGCGAAAAAAATTATAGTTGATACGAACTGTCAAACTTTATTCGCGTTTCACATTATCCCACACTCGCAACGAATAAAAAAGTCGCGCGTACTTAACCTAAAAAAGTCGTTCTTGTTTTTGTTTCGGTGGTGAATGTCAAACTTCATTCGCGACGAATTAAAAACACTCATGTGAAAGAAATGTCAAAATCGACGAATATTCGTTCATTCGTTGGTCGTTGGTCGTGCTCATGTGAATATTGCTTAAGACAACAGTTTTGTAAATATGCCCTACTTAAAAGTTAAAATACAATAGTTTAGAGGGTTTTTTCGTTAGAAATTTTGTTGAAACGTAGCTTTTTTCCAAAAATGTTTTAATAAATGTGAAGAACACTATAATACCTAATATAAATGCAAAAGCCAGAAAATTCGAAAGTTTCTTCTAATAATTTGTGGGAGTCTACTATTCCTATCCTTTTCAGTCTGCTAACTAGTAGATTTGAGCTGATACTAGAAGACAAATTCTAAGCAATTATTTTCTTGTGTGAACGTTTTTCAAATACTTTCATTCAAAAGGAGTCAACAAAACTTGAAAAAAGAAATACTATGTTTGTTTCTTTAATTTAACGAAATAGGATATCTTCCTCGAGTCGAAGAAGGGATGAGTAACAGACAGGTATAGATGATTTTTCTAAAAATTTGGGACAAAACTATAGTGTGTCACTCAAAAAATAAAGGTGGCAGAATCTTTTCTCACCTCAATTCCCGGGAGATTCAAAGCTTTTATATTAAATTAATATATTTAAAACGTTTATTAATGTTTTTTAATCCGTAATAAGTTTAACGAAAGTATCACTTTTGCTGCACCCAAGCAAACCTACCTTAAAAAGTAGTTCTTTTTTTCAATCAATTTAAAAAAAAAAAAAACATTTTACTCTTAACACGCATTTATGTGCGTCAAGAAAAATAAGATGGAATTTTAAGGCAACTTTAGTTTGGGTTAAGAAAATATAAAATGTTTTCTCAGGATAAAATACTAACTTGACAATCTCTTATTCAATCTGAATATTTGCTCTTTTTCTTTCTTAAGCTAAGTGTACACGATTGCCAGGTCTGACAATCATTGTCAGATCTGCAAACGTCTGACAATGTGTGAAAATGAGCTGAAAATTTTAATTTGTGTGTACACGGTTTGCAGATATCTACAAACATCTGCAAATCTGTTGCCAAATATTTGTCTGACAATGTAGACAAACTAATTTGGCCAAATAGCTAGCAATAGATTTGCAAACATTTGTAGATTTTCTGCCAACCGTGTACACACCAAATCAAATTTTGGATCTGCAAATTTATTTTCAGCTCATTGTCACACATCGCATCAGTCAGAAAATTTGTCTGCCAATGAATAAATTTGCAAATGTTCCTCAAACGGCATCTGCAAATTTATTCATTGTCAGACGTTTGCAGAAACGTCAGAAAATGAAAAAAATTTGGTGATCTCCCAATGAATTTTGTGTACACACGATTGCCACATCTGCAAATTAATTTGTCTTCAAAATGATTGATGAACAAATTTTTCTGCAAATCAATTTGGTGTGTAGACGGTTGTCAGCTTGCGTGTACACGATTGCCAGATATCTACAAATTAATTGGCAGATATTTGTCTGCAAATTAGGAGCCAAACCATTTGTCTGCAAATTAATTTGGTGTGTACACGATTGTCAGCCATTCGAGACAAATTTTTCAGTGACAGATCTGGCAATATTTGCAGATCTGGCAATCGTGTACACTTAGCTTTATGGAAATAATTTTGAAGAATTACTAAGTTTTTCCAAATTTTAAATTTTGTGAATATACCTTTAAGAATTCTACAAATATTTTAGTTATTTTTGACGGAAAACCGCTTTTTTGCTAAATATCGTTAAATTACTAAAACATTTATAGATGAAATCTTTGTTTATACAATTAAACTGTGTGAGCTTTATGGCTCATATGACCTCCTTTGGCGCGGACCGGTTGAAATTTCCAATTTATTTTGTGTTCTTGGTCAGTAAAAAGTAAAGGCCCAACTATAATAGGCATAAGCTAGCATATGCGCGCATAAGTAAACGTGCGAATACAAAGAATCTCAATACGAGTGAACATAATGGAGTCTAGCTCCGTTTCGTTCAATTTTTCTCAGTTTCGTTAACTTAAGCAAACTTAAGCAAGAGCGATCCCAGTCGCTCGCTGCATAAGTAAAATCTGACAGTTTTGATCAAATACACACAGGCCAACTCCACTGCAAATAATTTCTCTCAGAATGTTTATCATAACATAAAATATCCAAGTATGCCCATACAAGAGAGACAAAACCTTCAGATATCAAACATATCAGATATCAGACATTTAGTTGGAGAGAAAAATCTCCTGTGTAGTTGGCACACAAACAGACAGTGTGCACATGAATATCTCATTCTGTGTATCTGTTGTGTATTCTGTCATTGTCATTCTGTGTTGATATTATTTTGACATGTAGATACGTGAGCAAAATTGCATTATGGCTATCCGCAGTAATTTCACAAACTGTGAATTTTCGTTGGGTTTTTGACATAAGCTTATGTTTGCTTATGTCTATTATAGTTGGGCCTTAATACTTTAAGACACAAAGTGGAAACCACTAAAATACAAATTTTATTCGTATATCTACACTAATATTAGAAAGAGGAAAGATTTCTATTTTTTTATGTAACGAATAAACTCAAAAAGTACTGGACCGATTTAAATAATTCTTTTTTCATTAGAAAGCTACATTATCACTGAGTAACATAGGCTATATTTAGTAGGTACTAGATTACTATAGAGTATTTAGAAATTCCTATTAAAACCATCTGAAGGTGTACAAAAATTAGCCATAAAATGTCTTTCATCGCATACGCTGCGAAGAGTATTAATGATAGGACAAAAAAATGATTTCTAATTTAGTGATTCATGGTCGTTTTAATTAGTATGCTTATAACTTAAATATCTGTACCTATTTATGTCTACCCGTGTGAAGCCGGGACGGGCCGCTAGTATAATATAAAATGTAAGAGGATCATATTTAAAAACGTAATTAGGTTGCAATTCAAGGGAATTCCTACGAACATTAAACAGAATACTCTCCCCGAGGGGGGGGGGGTGAATGTTGTCATGACCTCTACGACCTGCCCTCCCTTGATCCGCCTTTGCTTTATTTAGGTTGGATTTGCTGTGGCGGAACTAGATTCTGATTTATACCTGTTTTTCGTTCTAGAACTTTACTCAATGCTTAAACTTCAGTTCTTTAAGCGAGGCGAGGATTAAAAGTGGAAGATAGTATGGTGTGATGACTGAAAGCCCCTAGGCTTTATCTTGCCGTAGTAGTTTGGCCATACACATAATGTATTATGTATATGTTCCAAATCACTTAGATGAATGAAAAAATAATGTCGGGCCTATTTTCATCCTCCATCCTAGGTAGATCTTTTAGAGGTAACAACATGGTTTTGTGTTCGATTCAGCAGCCAGCTTGGTGTTATCAGGATATATTGCGACTATTTGGAATTTTAACTGTTTTAATTTGTTGAAGAAAAAGTATTCCGGTTCTGGAAATAATAGGCTTTTGGGAAACCTAGCTGTTTTGAAACTTTTCATATATTTAGATCAGCTCTTAAGACAATCAATATATTTCTTGAAGTCTCAGTTTCTGGGAACCTTTTACATTTGTTTCTCTAACTCCGTTGGATCCAAGATTTGTAATTACTGCAAATTTACATTTTGTTTTATTAACATATCAATTTTATTCGTCATTTTAACTTTTCAGTTAACAATCTCCATCGAATATGGATCCATTGCAAAGAAACTCAAAGCTAATAAAGCATTCAATAATACAGATGTCGAATTAGATCACGAACTCGAAGTAAGACGATGTCAAACATCATCATCGACGCCGAGGGTGATGACACCAACACATCAACCTAAAGCTATAGATGACTTCCAAACATCTGAAAATATATTAATCCAATGTATGTTGCAGCAAAACCGTGAAAAAGGCAGTTCGGCGACAGGTGGCTGGTCCAATTGGTCAGATTGGTCAACTTGTTCAAGGACGTGCGATGGAGGTGTGGCTCAGCAAATTCGAAGATGTAACAATCGAAATAGATGCAAGGGTGACACGATCCGTTTTAGAATATGCAATATGCAACCATGTCCCGAACAGCAGGACTTCAGAGCGCATCAATGCGCCGCTTACAATGATGTGCCCTACGATGGAACATTGTATATGTGGACAACGCACTACGATTATGTAGATCCTTGTGCTTTAACATGCAGGTAAGTTATTAAAAACGATTAAATAAAACACCGTGGAAAATTTTACGGACATTTCAAAACTGCAGGCTAACAAACGAATAAAAAGTGCGGTAAGCATTGTTGTTGGTTGGTCTTTAAAGGAGACATGAGGAGGTTTTACGGACTGTTCCGATATTTGTGGGGAATAAAAGTCGTTAACAACATCCCCCGTTATGAATGCACTAAAAATGCTCTTGACTTACATCCTTTGTTGGATTGTTTGATGAGAGGCAAGTAGCAGAACACTGATATGTGTCGACTTGAAATGGATTTAGCAGCATGGTATTGCTTCGGCTACAAACGCTTTCCATTTTCTTGAAACGTATTCCAGCTCTTCTAAAGGCCTACCTTTACAGATTTCGCATCAGCTCGGCTGTAACAACCTCTACTTCTGATTGTATTACTATTATTAGCTGTAACAGTTACATATACGAGTATATGCAAACCTTTATTAAGGACAAAGCTCACTGTTTATTGTGCAAACCTTTTGGAACTTTACATTGCTCGCGCTCCATTTATACAGTGTCCTGGTTTTGTTTGATTGTGTGTTGTAAAATTATTTACAGTTATACACTATATTTAACTCGTTAACTGAACAGCTTTATTCATTTAATATAAAATGGGATTGCTTTTTTTTCTCTTTTCTTCTATATTTATGTCTCCGTCTGAATACGTGATGTTAAAAAAAACAACAGGGGAAGACCCTCACATCTTTCTCAGGACGCTTCACAACCCGAGGTTTATGTTGATGGCGGTATCTTTAACCCAGATGAGTCGGACCACTACGATGAGCCAAGTGTGATTGTCCAATTGTCAAGCAGAGTACAAGATGGAACTCGGTGTCGTGCCGGAAGTCTTGATATGTGCATCCAGGGCAAATGCCAGGTGAGTAAGACAAACATTATTTTGTTTTTTAAATTTATTTTTTGGCTTTGTACTTCGTTTTAAAAATATAAGTTGTTTGACGTAGTGCAAATAGTGGAGGAAAAATTAAGTTTTTACATCAATATCCTTTTTATGTCCCACATATCTACACATTTAGGTACTTTTTGAACTCGAGATGTTAAATATGCCATTAACTTGGTAGAGAAAAACAAGACGCTCTAAAAATTTTCGAAAAAAAGGTGTACCTACCACAAAGATTCTTTGAAAAACTAAATGGCATTTAAATTTTTGAACATATAAACTTATGTTTTTACAATTTCGTGTAGTACGTGTGACGTGATGGTTAGGTGGTATGTATATAGGACTCTCATTCCAGAGGTCACCTAAAGTTTTTTCAAACGGGTATACTCCTCCTTGAGAGGAACTGACAAATCCTTCAAGAGTTATTCTTGTCATAAAAATTGCTTTTTCAAATTAGCCGTTCGGATTGGTCATACAAACTGTAAGCCCCTTCATCCCTGACATTACTCGCGTACGAGAATGGTAAGTCAATAGGCCTTGGTTCTATTCGAGCTTTTGCTCAAGCATGTTTGGAAGTTTGAAATCTTTATTATTTGGAACGGTGGAGCAACATCCACGTTTTGCTTTGACTGAACATAAGCTCAAAAAAAAAACCTCAAACTTTAAGGATGTTATATCTCTAAGTAACCACAAAACTATAAAACACTCTTTCAAACAAAACAACGCATGATATGACATTAAAAGTGAAAGAAATACCAATTGAACTCCTTAGCAATTCCAATTGGAATATTCTTAGAAGATTCTCATATCGCAAACATTTTACATTCTTCAATTGTTTAACAAAAATGTAGGAAGTAGAATTAAACTCCTTCTCAAAATGTTGATACACAATCACAATGGCCTTTACGGCCAACCAACGAAAACAATCACTAACAAGAAATAAAAATGATGTCGTGATTAGGCCCCATTTATTTCGGGGAGTTTTCTCAACTTTTTCTATGTTAAGGTTGCGAAACATGAACAAACAAACAATACTCATTTCCATCCCCAGTTACAAGGTTAGGTTAAGTTAGGTGAGCTACATATCAATCGATTTGTATTTGCATTCCTACACCTAAGCCCAGAGGTAATTCCAGGACTACACAAGGTACTAACACGGCTATGCAAAATGAGTCGCATAAATCAAACCATAATTTGCCAAATAATTCGACAAAAGTTATTCATTACATCGAACAGGAATTTTAATAATGACAACATGTCTCCGGGAAACAAAAATCATTTTAGTCAAAAATGGCGCCCTACAAAGGCCTCTGCATTATACACCTGACATAGAGAGGGATTGTTGGTTTGTTGATTCGTCTATTTCTGTTTATTTACAGAATTGGGTTCTTCTTAATATCAGTATAAATTTAGCTACCTATAGTCAACCTCGTGCAAAAGGTAATTCATCTATTTCATATTCGGCAGAGAATCATTTTGCAGTCAACCTAGATATTATTGTGATAAATTATTTGTTACTGAAATCGAGGGAATCAGGTACGCATTGGGAAAAGCAAAATGTAAGAAATTCTAACTTAAAGCGCTTTATTTATTCAAAACAAAACCAAATGTTAGGTTTGATTTATGTATTTGCATAATGTATATCATGGTGTCGTTTCTGCAAGTTCCCTTGAAAAACAAAAACTTTTGAAATGTTCGACATAGGTACATACATACATATATAATTTTATTTTTTGAAGTGTTATCCTTCATCATTTTTCGATATTTATTCCAATCTTATTCTTATTTGTTTTCACAAATTTTTCGTTTTCTTTTTTGGTTGTTTATAATATTTTATTCCTTTTTGTTCTTTTTTCTAGCGAATTGGTTGTGACCTGAAGATTGGTTCAACGAAAAAGATCGACGGGTGTGGAGTATGTGGGGGTGGTGGAAAATCATGTTCACAACCGCTCTATCATTGGGAGACGGCACCGATGTCTTTGTGTTCAGTTACCTGCGGAGGGGGTAAGTTTCTTGCTTGATGGTGGTGACATGCAAATTGTATACCTATGTACATATTTTTGTTATTGCTGGTGGGTGATGGTTTTTAGCTGTTATCACACGATGATCTTAAAACCTTCGATTCTTGGTGGTTTAGTGGTTATGTGGGCTGTCAAGAATCAAAAAGTTTTATAAGAACGAACATTTCGTCATCAGAATTGTTCTTTAAAGTTCGTAGTTATGAGTGAATAGGGTTTAAGTGGTTATCTTTTGAAGGGTGAAGCTTTGCGATACAAGCTTTTGGTGTCATGACAATTTTAATGAGATATTGAAGCTCATAACAAGCAAACTGATCCAGATTTATTTTCAAATTTAACTTGCTCTTGTTAGCTGTATGAGAAGTTTCGGTATTGTTGCCTATATATGTAGTTCGACAGTTGAAAATATAAAACTGTTCTTAAATATTACATATGTTAAGAAAAACAGGGCTTAGTGATGAAACTCAGTTCTTTGTAGCTATTGAAGCCATTAGCGAATGATCACAACATCCATTAAATGACTTTTTGATGACAACTCTATTTCCAGAGATGGTCTTGTTAACTTGCTTCCACTGTCGAACGTGGAACGTCTCTCAATTACTTTTTATGGTAATATGTTAAGTCAATATTGACGACATCACTATTGCCATGTGGTTTATCGGAAAAAGTATCGATAAATTGCACTGATCGAATGAACTGTGTATCTTGTAGCATGTAGAAAGAAATTCATTCGAACAATATTTATGCTTGTGAAGTTCTCATTTTTGCTGATGGCATAAAGATTTTTAAAATAATAAAGTCCACCCATGATCGTATTCTTTTACATACCGACATTGATAGTTTCACATTTTGATGTGGGAAAAATAGCTTTACCCTCAACCCTTTAAAATGCCAGACGATAAACTTTACTAAAAATCGAATAGGTAGTATATTTGATTATTGTATATCACAGCAAAAACTTGGTCGTGTCTCCACATTTAAAGATTTAGGTGTTCATTTCTGTTCCAACTAAGAATTTACACATCACAATAATTTTATTTTCAATGAGGCAAGTTCTATGCTACGTTTTATAAAACGCTGGGCAAAGGGGTTCAATGATCCCTATGTTACTCTTTCTTTGTTCAATTGCCATATTAGTCCCCATCTTGAATATGCTATCAAGGGCGTGTTAATAAGGACTTAATATTTCTTCATCAACTCATCAGTGGTGAAATTGATGCATCTTATTTGCTTTCATGTGTACATTTAAATTACCGAGGCGGAACTCATCACCTGCGTACATTAGATTTTATACATATTGACTTCCATAGAACTAACTATGGGAAGAATGAAGCTTAAAGTGGAATGAGCATTTTATATAACTTAAACTATTCACCAATAGATTTAAATCCTAATATAGTGGGATTAAAATCATTGTTTAGAACCAGTGCTCCAATATCGTAAACGTCTTTGTTTTATTTTTTGTTCTGTAATAGTTCATGTTAAATGTTAATTATGTTTTGTATTTTGTGCGTGTGTTAGGCTATAATTGTATTATTTTCTTACTAACGACTAACACATGCACTTATGTTGAGCCTCTGATTGTTATTTGACGCTTGCTATAAGCTAACTACTTTTTAAAATTTCTGAAGTGTAAAAAAATAGAACTATAATAAACTCACGTTCTGAAAGTGTAATATAGTTGGCAAAAATTGAATGGACTAAATTAGAGATAAGGTATCACTACAGTCAATTGGATATTTTACAAATAAAACTTTACGAGCTACACCTAAAAATGACTAAGAACATACAAAACGACGAAGATTTCAGTAGTTTTACCATCTACCAATCAATAATCTTTCAACGCTGTGAGACTATCTTCCAAAATAAACGAAAGAACCAGTCAAAAAAGTTAGCAAATTTATTATCAAAAAAAGTACAAACCAACGAACCAACACCAAAGGTGAAAAATGTAGAAGATTTAGTGGTGAATTTATCTAACGTTTCCTTTAGCCCTGATGAAATGGAATTATTAAACCACGGTTTGAATTTCTCTGTAAAACCTTGCTCTGCACCTTTACTTGATATCATCGCGGATATTGAAGCCGCAATCCAGTACAAACCTTTCGAAACCAAGAAACAGGTAAGGGACAAAGCAGCGCATGTAATAATTGACACTAAACAAACTGCTAACAACAACAAAACAGACAACGAAACAATAAAATGGAATAGAGCTCTCAAATCATTAAAACAACACAACGTATACTATATGAAATCCGATAAAGGCAATAAAGTTGTTATAATAAGTAAAACTGATTATGATAACCGAATGCAACAATCAATAACGGAAGATAATTTCAATGTGTGTAAGAAGTCTCCATTAAATAAAATGATCAGAGATGCAAAATCAGTTATCGATCTTTTAGTTAAAGTTTTTAATGTAAATACATACCTCTTGAAGGAATCAAATCCACAAGTTCCACTCATGTACGGACTACCAAAAATCCACAAGGCTGGCAATAAAATGCGAAAAATTGTTTCGTGTGTGAATTCACCTTTTGCTAAAGTAGCCAAATGGATCGTCTCAAGGATGAAACAGTTTGGTGATTTTGAAGGGTTTTCAGTAAGAAATTCTTTTAATTTTGTTGAAAAAATCAAAGACATTGAGATAGAAGACGACGAAATTATGATTTCTTTTGATGTCACAGCACTTTTTCCTAGTGTTCCAGTGAACTTGGCAATTGAGTCTATTAAAGAACACCTAAACAAGTTTAGTTTGCCACCTGAACAGATAAACGCATGATGAAAATAGCATGAAGTACAATTGTTTCCAGTTCAGAGATACTTTCTACTCTTCCGGTTTTGGATGTTCTATGGGAAACAGCCTCTCGCCACTGGTTGCAGAAGCATTTATGTCCAAACTAGAGAGAGACCTTCGGAGTGAAGGTTTACTTCCTCGAATTTGGTGGCGTTATGTCGATGACACGTTTGCGATCGTCAAAGCGTCTGAAGTGGACCAAATTTTAAGCATTTTAAACAATAGGTACGAAAGCATCAAGTTCACGTACGAAACTGAAAGTGAGACTGATCATTCTTTACCTTTCCTGGATTTGAAAATCAAACGTACTGGACGAAGAATTCAATTCTCTGTTCACAGAAAATCTACTACTACAAGCAGATATATTACATCTGATTCTTTTTGTGGACAACAAAATAAAATAGCCGCATTCAATTCAATGATTCATCGGATGTGCCGTCTCCCTCTTTCTACCTCTGATTACAAGCATGAATATGAATATATAGTCGATTTAGCTCAAACCAACGGCTACAAAAAGTCTCTCATCGACAAAATCATAAAGAAGCGTTCAGATAAGGTAAGAAGGGAAAATATGTCTACCCTTTTTACTCAAAGCCAAAATAATTCGACTGAACGACGGGTTGCCATGACGTACATACCGAACATTACTAATAAACTAAATCATGTATTCAAAAAAGCTAACTTGAGCATCGTTCATACTAACAACAACAAATTATGTACGCTACTAGGCTCAACAAAAGACAAGAAACCTTTTAAAGAGAAGAGTGGCATATATGAAATCACCTGCCCTGATTGCCATTACAAATATATTGGACAAACGAGAAGAGCAGTAAAATTTCGCATTGATGAACACCGTCGCTACATCGAGAAGGACGTTACCAAAGCAGTAGCAGCTCATACATTTGATCTGAACCATGATGCGCCTCACTTCATGACCCCATTAGAAGAAAACTATAAATTGATAAAAACAGTTCAACAACCTTCCAAACTTGATGCCTACGAATCTGTTTACATCTCAATTAAAGACAACTTAATGAACATTGACAATAGCCCAATAGAATCTTTTTTATTCTCACTTGCAAAATAATGTTTTTCTTTTTCTCTTTTGTTTTTAAAGTTTTTGTTTTTTGTAATCATAAATTAATGTCTAATGTACTTGCTCTCTTTTTCTAATATGATATTTTTGTTGTATAACTTTTTCATTTTCTTAATTTTTGTTTTACATTGTTGTTCCTCTTTCCTTTAGTGTATTTGCGTATTTCGCTGATGATGGTCTCACAAATGAGTCCGAAATGCATTCGATTGTTTAATAAATATTGAAAACAAAAAATTAAAAAATTTTGTGCTTGATTTTTATTTTTAAAATTTGCGGTCAATAAGGAATATTTACAATCACATACTATATGTTATAGACCACAAAGTTTGTTTATACTTAAGTGATTAAAAGCTTAGGAAAATTAAATTTTCGCATTTTAAGTTTGCACTTGGATTTTTGCCCATAACTTGTTGTAAAACTGGTCTTATTCAAAGATAGACACAGCATTGGAAAGGGAATGATTCCTAGATCACAATCCTGAAATTTCAGCCCTCTAGATGGTCTAGATCGAGAAATAATGGAGGTTAAAAATTGCCCTCCGGGTCTCGACTTTGGACCCTCTGGGACGCATATTAAGCGAGATATTCGCATTTAAAGTTTGCACTTGGATTTTTGCCCATAACTTGTTGTAAAATTGGTCTTATTCAAAGATGGACACAGCATTGGAAAGGGAATGATTCCTAGATAACAATCCTGAAATTTCAGCCCTCTAGGTGGTCTAGGTCGGGAAATAATGGAGGTCAAAAATTGCCCTCGAGGTCTCGACTTTGGACCCTCTGGGACGCATATTAAGCGAGATATTCGCATTTTAAGTTTGCACTTGGATTTTTGCCCATAACTTGTTGTAAAATTGGTCTTATTCAAAGATAGACACAGCATTGGAAAGGGAATGATTCCTAGATCACAATCCTGAAATTTCAGCCCTCTAGATGGTCTAGATCGAGAAATAATGGAGGTCAAAATTGCCCTCCGGGTCTCGACTTTGGACCCTCTAGGACGCATATTAAGCAAGATATTCGCATTTTAAGTTTGCTTTTGGATTTTTGCCCATAACTTGTTGTAAAATTGGTCTTATTCAAAGATAGACACAGCATTGGAAAGGGAATGATTCCTAGATCACAATCCTGAAATTTCAGCCCTCTAGGTGGTCTAGATCGAGAAATAATGGAGGTCAAAATTGCCCTCCGGGTCTCGACTTTGGACCCTCTAGGACGCATATTAACGAGATATTCGCATTTTAAGTTTGCACTTGGATTTTTGCCCATAACTTGTTGTAAAATTGGTCTTATTCAAAGATAGACACAGTATTGGAAAGGGAATGATTCCTAGATCACAATCCTGAAATTTCAGCCCTCTAGATGGTCTAGATCGAGAAATAATGGAGGTTAAAAATTGCCCTCCGGGTCTCGACTTTGGACCCTCTAGGACGCATATTAAGCAAGATATTCGCATTTTAAGTTTGCACTTGGATTTTTGCCATAACTTGTTGTAAAATTGGTCTTATTCAAAGATAGACACAGCATTGGAAAGGGAATGATTCCTAGATCACAATCCTGAAATTTCAGCCCTCTAGATGGTCTAGATCGAGAAATAATGGAGGTCAAAATTGCCCTCCGGGTCTCGACTTTGGACCCTCTAGGACGCATATTAAGCAAGATATTCGCATTTTAAGTTTGCTTTTGGATTTTTGCCCATAACTTGTTGCGAAATTGGTCTTATTCAAAGATAGACACAGCATTGGAAAGGGAATGATTCCTAGATCACAATCCTGAAATTTCAGCCCTCTAGGTGGTCTAAAATTGCCCTCCGGGTCTCGACTTTGGACCCTCTAGGACGCATATTAACGAGATATTCGCATTTTAAGTTTGCACTTGGATTTTTGCCCATAACTTGTTGTAAAATTGGTCTTATTCAAAGATAGACACAGTATTGGAAAGGGAATGATTCCTAGATCACAATCCTGAAATTTCAGCCCTCTAGATGGTCTAGATCGAGAAATAATGGAGGTTAAAAATTGCCCTCCGGGTCTCGACTTTGGACCCTCTAGGACGCATATTAAGCGAGATATTCGCATTTTAAGTTTGCACTTGTATTTTTGCCCATAACTTGTTGTAAAATTGGTCTTATTTAAAGGTAGACACTTCATTGGAAAGGGAATGATTCCTAGATCACAATCCTGAAATTTCAGCCCTCTAGATGGTCTAGATCGAGAAATAATGGAGGTCAAAAATTGCCCTCCGGGTCTCGACTTTGGACCCTCTGGGACGCATATTAAGCGAAATATTCGCATCTACAGTTTGCACTTGGATTTTTGCCCATAACTTGTTGTAAAATTGGTCTTATTCAAAGATAGACACAGCATTGGAAAGGGAATGATTCCTAGATCACAATCCTGAAATTTCAGCCCTCTAGGTGGTCTAGATCGAGAAATAATGGAGGTCAAAATTGCCCTCCGGGTCTCGACTTTGGACCCTCTAGGACGCATATTAACGAGATATTCGCATTTTAAGTTTGCACTTGGATTTTTGCCCATAACTTGTTGTAAAATTGGTCTTATTCAAAGATAGACACAGTATTGGAAAGGGAATGATTCCTAGATCACAATCCTGAAATTTCAGCCCTCTAGATGGTCTAGGTCGGGAAATAATGGAGGTCAAAAATTGCCCTCGAGGTCTCGACTTTGGACCCTCTGGGACGCATATTAAGCGAGATATTCGCATTTTAAGTTTGCACTTGGATTTTTGCCCATAACTTGTTGTAAAATTGGTCTTATTCAAAGATAGACACAGCATTGGAAAGGGAATGATTCCTAGATCACAATCCTGAAATTTCAGCCCTCTAGATGGTCTAGATCGAGAAATAATGGAGGTCAAAATTGCCCTCCGGGTCTCGACTTTGGACCCTCTAGGACGCATATTAAGCAAGATATTCGCATTTTAAGTTTGCTTTTGGATTTTTGCCCATAACTTGTTGTAAAATTGGTCTTATTCAAAGATAGACACAGCATTGGAAAGGGAATGATTCCTAGATCACAATCCTGAAATTTCAGCCCTCTAGATGGTCTAGATCGAGAAATAATGGAGGTTAAAAATTGCCCTCCGGGTCTCGACTTTGGACCCTCTAGGACGCATATTAAGCAAGATATTCGCATTTTAAGTTTGCTTTTGGATTTTTGCCCATAACTTGTTGTAAAATTGGTCTTATTCAAAGATAGACACAGCATTGGAAAGGGAATGATTCCTAGATCACAATCCTGAAATTTCAGCCCTCTAGGTGGTCTAGATCGAGAAATAATGGAGGTCAAAATTGCCCTCCGGGTCTCGACTTTGGACCCTCTGGGACGCATATTAAGCAAGATATTCGCATTTTAAGTTTGCACTTGGATTTTTGCCATAACTTGTTGTAAAATTGGTCTTATTCAAAGATAGACACAGCATTGGAAAGGGAATGATTCCTAGATCACAATCCTGAAATTTCAGCCCTCTAGATGGTCTAGATCGAGAAATAATGGAGGTCAAAATTGCCCTCCGGGTCTCGACTTTGGACCCTCTAGGACGCATATTAAGCAAGATATTCGCATTTTAAGTTTGCTTTTGGATTTTTGCCCATAACTTGTTGTAAAATTGGTCTTATTCAAAGATAGACACAGCATTGGAAAGGGAATGATTCCTAGATCACAATCCTGAAATTTCAGCCCTCTAGATGGTCTAGATCGAGAAATAATGGAGGTTAAAAATTGCCCTCCGGGTCTCGACTTTGGACCCTCTAGGACGCATATTAAGCAAGATATTCGCATTTTAAGTTTGCACTTGGATTTTTGCCATAACTTGTTGTAAAATTGGTCTTATTCAAAGATAGACACAGCATTGGAAAGGGAATGATTCCTAGATCACAATCCTGAAATTTCAGCCCTCTAGATGGTCTAGATCGAGAAATAATGGAGGTCAAAATTGCCCTCCGGGTCTCGACTTTGGACCCTCTAGGACGCATATTAAGCAAGATATTCGCATTTTAAGTTTGCTTTTGGATTTTTGCCCATAACTTGTTGTAAAATTGGTCTTATTCAAAGATAGACACAGCATTGGAAAGGGAATGATTCCCAGATCACAATCCTGAAATTTCAGCCCTCTAGGTGGTCTAGATCGAGAAATAATGGAGGTCAAAATTGCCCTCCGGGTCTCGACTTTGGACCCTCTAGGACGCATATTAACGAGATATTCGCATTTTAAGTTTGCACTTGGATTTTTGCCCATAACTTGTTGTAAAATTGGTCTTATTCAAAGATAGACACAGTATTGGAAAGGGAATGATTCCTAGATCACAATCCTGAAATTTCAGCCCTCTAGATGGTCTAGATCGAGAAATAATGGAGGTTAAAAATTGCCCTCCGGGTCTCGACTTTGGACCCTCTAGGACGCATATTAAGCGAGATATTCGCATTTTAAGTTTGCACTTGTATTTTTGCCCATAACTTGTTGTAAAATTGGTCTTATTTAAAGGTAGACACTTCATTGGAAAGGGAATGATTCCTAGATCACAATCCTGAAATTTCAGCCCTCTAGATGGTCTAGATCGAGAAATAATGGAGGTCAAAAATTGCCCTCCGGGTCTCGACTTTGGACCCTCTGGGACGCATATTAAGCGAAATATTCGCATCTACAGTTTGCACTTGGATTTTTGCCCATAACTTGTTGTAAAATTGGTCTTATTTAAAGATAGAGACTTCATTGGAAAGAAAATGATTCCTAGATCACAATCCTGAAATTTCAGCCCTCTAGATGGTCTAGATCGAGAAATAATGGAGGCCAAAAATTGCCCTCCGGGTCTCGACTTTGGACCCTCTGGGACGCATATTAAGCGAGATATTCGCATTTAAAGTTTGCACTTGGATTTTTGCCCATAACTTGTTGTAAAATTGGTCTTATTCAAAGATAGACACAGCATTGGAAAGAAAATGATTCCCAGATCACAATCCTGAAATTTCAGCCCTCTAGGTGGTCTAGGTCGAGAAATAATGGAGGTCAAAAATTGCACTCCGGGTCTCGACTTTGGACCCTCTGGGACGCATATTAAGCGAGATATTCGCATTTAAAGTTTGCACTTGGATTTTTGCCCATAACTTGTTGTAAAATTGGTCTTATTCAAAGATAGACACAGCATTGGAAAGGGAATGATTCCTAGATCACAATCCTGAAATTTCAGCCCTCTAGGTGGTCTAGGTCGAGAAATAATGGAGGTCAAAAATTGCCCTCGAGGTCTCGACTTTGGACCCTCTAAGACGCATATTAAGCGAGATATTCGCATTTTAAGTTTGCACTTGGATTTTTGCCCATAACTTGTTGTAAAATTGGTCTTATTCAAAGATAGACACAGCATTGGAAAGGGAATGATTCCTAGATCACAATCCTGAAATTTCAGCCCTCTAGGTGGTCTAGATCGAGAAATAATGGAGGTCAAAAATTGCCCTCCGGGTCTCGACTTTGGACCCTCTAGGGCGCATATTAAGCGAAATATTCGCATCTAAAGTTTGCACTTGGATTTTTGCCCATAACTTGTTGTAAAATTGGTCTTATTTAAAGATAGACACTTCATTGGAAAGAAAATGATTCCTAGATCACAATCCTGAAATTTCAGCCCTCTAGATGGTCTAGATCGAGAAATAATGGAGGTCAAAAATTGCCCTCCGGGTCTCGACTTTGGACCCTCTGGGACGCATATTAAGCGAGATATTCGCATTAAAGTTTGCACTTGGATTTTGCCCATAACTTGTTGTAAAATTGGTCTTATTCAAAGAAAGACACAGTATTGGAAAGGGAATGATTCCTAGATCACAATCCTGAAATTTCAGCCCTCTAAGTGGTCTAGATCGAGAAATAATGGAGGTCAAAAATTGCCCTCCGGGTCTCGACTTTGGACCCTCTAGGACGCATATTAAGCGAGATATTCGCATTTTAAGTTTGCACTTGGATTTTTGCCCATAACTTGTTGTAAAATTGGTCTTATTCAAAGATAGACACAGCATTGGAAAGAAAATGATTCCCAGATCACAATCCTGAAATTTCAGCCCTCTAGGTGGTCTAGGTCGAGAAATAATGGAGGTCAAAAATTGCACTCCGGGTCTCGACTTTGGACCCTCTGGGACGCATATTAAGCGAGATATTCGCATTTAAAGTTTGCACTTGGATTTTTGCCCATAACTTGTTGTAAAATTGGTCTTATTCAAAGATAGACACAGCATTGGAAAGGGAATGATTCCTAGATCACAATCCTGAAATTTCAGCCCTCTAGGTGGTCTAGGTCGAGAAATAATGGAGGTCAAAAATTGCCCTCGAGGTCTCGACTTTGGACCCTCTGGGACGCATATTAAGCGAGATATTCGCATTTTAAGTTTGCACTTGGATTTTTGCCCATAACTTGTTGTAAAATTGGTCTTATTCAAAGATAGACACAGCATTGGAAAGGGAATGATTCCTAGATCACAATCCTGAAATTTCAGCCCTCTAGGTGGTCTAGATCGAGAAATAATGGAGGTCAAAAATTGCCCTCCGGGTCTCGACTTTGGACCCTCTAGGGCGCATATTAAGCGAAATATTCGCATCTAAAGTTTGCACTTGGATTTTTGCCCATAACTTGTTGTAAAATTGGTCTTATTTAAAGATAGACACTTCATTGGAAAGAAAATGATTCCTAGATCACAATCCTGAAATTTCAGCCCTCTAGATGGTCTAGATCGAGAAATAATGGAGGTCAAAAATTGCCCTCCGGGTCTCGACTTTGGACCCTCTGGGACGCATATTAAGCGAGATATTCGCATTAAAGTTTGCACTTGGATTTTGCCCATAACTTGTTGTAAAATTGGTCTTATTCAAAGAAAGACACAGTATTGGAAAGGGAATGATTCCTAGATCACAATCCTGAAATTTCAGCCCTCTAAGTGGTCTAGATCGAGAAATAATGGAGGTCAAAAATTGCCCTCCGGGTCTCGACTTTGGACCCTCTAGGACGCATATTAAGCGAGATATTCGCATTTTAAGTTTGCACTTGGATTTTTGCCCATAACTTGTTGTAAAATTGGTCTTATTCAAAGATAGACACAGCATTGGAAAGGGAATGATTCCTAGATCACAATCCTGAAATTTCAGCCCTCTAGGTGGTCTAGATCGAGAAATAATGGAGGTCAAAAATTGCCCTCCGGGTCTCGACTTTGGACCCTTTGGGACGCATATTAAGCGAGATATTCGCATTTTAAGTTTGCTTTTGGATTTTTGCCCATAACTTGTTGTAAAATTGGTCTTATTCAAAGATAGACACAGCATTGGAAAGGGAATGATTCCTAGATCACAATCCTGAAATTTCAGCCCTCTAGATGGTCTAGATCGAGAAATAATGGAGGTCAAAAATTGCCCTTCGGGTCTCGACTTTGGACCCTCTGGGACGCATATTAAGCGAGATATTCGCATTTTAAGTTTGCACTTGGATTTTTGCCCATAACTTGTTGTAAAATTGTTATTATTCAAAGATAGACACAGCATTGGAAAGGGAATGATTCCCAGATCACAATCCTAAAATTTCAGCCCTCTAGATGGTCTAGATCGAGAAATAATGGAGGTCAAAAATTGCCCTCCGGGTCTCGACTTTGGACCCTCTAGGACGTATATTAAGCAAGATATTCGCATTTTAAGTTTGCACTTGGATTTTTGCCCATAACTTGTTGTAAAATTGGTCTTATTCAAAGATAGACACAGCATTGGAAAGGGAATGATTCCTAGATCACAATCCTAAAATTTCAGCCTTCTAGATGGTCTAGATCGAGAAATAATGGAGGTCAAAAATTGACCTCCGGGTCTCGACTTTGGACCCTCTGGAACGCATATTAAGCGAGATATTCGCATTTAAAGTTTGCACTTGGATTTTTGCCCATAACTTGTTGTAAAATTGGTCTTATTCAAAGATAGGCATAGCATTGGAAAGGGAATGATTCCTAGATCACAATCCTGAAATTTCAGCCCTCTAGGTGGTCTAGGTCGAGAAATAATGGAGGTCAAAAATTGCCCTCGAGGTCTCGACTTTGGACCCTTTGGGACGCATATTA
Source organism: Eupeodes latifasciatus (assembly GCA_920104205.1). NCBI lineage: Eukaryota > Metazoa > Arthropoda > Insecta > Diptera > Syrphidae > Eupeodes > Eupeodes latifasciatus. The sequence goes on along the minus strand of OV049924.1, from coordinate 128,224,352 downwards.
AGCGAGATATTCGCATTTTAAGTTTGCTTTTGGATTTTTGCCCATAACTTGTTGTAAAATTGGTCTTATTCAAAGATAGACACAGCATTGGAAAGGGAATGATTCCTAGATCACAATCCTGAAATTTCAGCCCTCTAGATGGTCTAGATCGAGAAATAATGGAGGTCAAAAATTGCCCTCCGGGTCTCGACTTTGGACCCTCTAGGACGCATATTAAGCGAGATATTCGCATTTTAAGTTTGCACTTGGATTTTTGCCCATAACTTGTTGTAAAATTGGTCTTATTCAAAGAAAGACACAGTATTGGAAAGGGAATGATTTCTAGATCACAATCCTGAAATTTCAGCCCTCTAGGTGGTCTAGATCGAGAAATAATGGAGGTCAAAAATTGCCCTCCGGGTCTCGACTTTGGACCCTCTAGGACGCATATTAAGCAAGATATTCGCATTTTAAGTTTGCACTTGGATTTTTGCCCATAACTTGTTGTAAAATTGGTCTTATTCAAAGATAGACACAGCATTGGAAAGGGAATGATTCTTAGATCACAATCCTAAAATTTCAGCCTTCTAGATGTTCTAGATCGAGAAATAATGGAGGTCAAAAATTGACCTCCGGGTCTCGACTTTGGACCCTCTGGAACGCATATTAAGCGAGATATTCGCATTTAAAGTTTGCACTTGGATTTTTGCCCATAACTTGTTGTAAAATCGGTCTTATTCAAAGATAGGCATAGCATTGGAAAGGGAATGATTCCTAGATCACAATCCTGAAATTTCAGCCCTCTAGGTGGTCTAGGTCGAGAAATAATGGAGGTCAAAAATTGCCCTCGAGGTCTCGACTTTGGACCCTTTGGGACGCATATTAAGCGAGATATTCGCATTTTAAGTTTGCTTTTGGATTTTTGCCCATAACTTGTTGTAAAATTGGTCTTATTCAAAGATAGACACAGCATTGGAAAGGGAATGATTCCCAGATCACAATCCTAAAATTTCAGCCCTCTAGGTGGTCTAGATCGAGAAATAATGGAGGTCAAAAATTGCCCTCCGTTTCTCGACTTTGGACCCTCTAGGACGCATATTAAGCGAGATATTCGCATTTTAAGTTTGCACTTGGATTTTTGCCCATAACTTGTTGTAAAATTGGTCTTATTCAAAGATAGACACAGCATTGGAAAGGGAATGATTCCTAGATCACAATCCTGAAATTTCAGCCCTCTAGATGGTCTAGATCGAGAAATAATGGAGGTCAAAATTGCCCTCCGGGTCTCGACTTTGGACCCTCTAGGACGCATATTAAGCGAGATATTCGCATTTTATGTTTGCACTTGGATTATTGCCCATAACTTGTTGTAAAATTGGTCTTATTCAAAGAAAGACACAGTATTGGAAAGGGAATGATTCCTAGATCACAATCCTGAAATTTCAGCCCTCTAGGTGGTCTAGATCGAGAAATAATGGAGGTCAAAAATTGCCCTCCGGGTCTCGACTTTGGACCCTCTAGGACGCATATTAAGCGAGATATTCGCATTTTAAGTTTGCACTTGGATTTTTGCCCATAACTTGTTGTAAAATTGGTCTTATTCAAAGATAGACACAGCATTGGAAAGGGAATGATTCCTAGATCACAATCCTGAAATTTCAGGCCTCTAGATGGTCTAGATCGAGAAATAATGGAGGTCAAAAATTGCCCTCCGGGTCTCGACTTTGGACCCTCTGGGACGCATATTATGGGAGATATTCGCATTTAAAGTTTGCACTTGGATTTTTGCCCATAACTTGTTGTAAAATTGGTCTTATTCAAAGATAGGAGTAGCATTGGAAAGGGAATGATTCCTAGATCACAATCCTGAAATTTCAGCCTTCTAGGAGGTCAAAAATTGCCCTCGAGGTCTCGACTTTGGACCCTTTGGGACGCATATTAAGCGAGATATTCGCATTTTAAGTTTGCTTTTGGATTTTTGCCCATAACTTGTTGTAAAATTGGTCTTATTCAAAGATAGACACAGCATTGGAAAGGGAATGATTCCTAGATCACAATCCTGAAATTTCAGCCCTCTAGATGGTCTAGATCGAGAAATAATGGAGGTCAAAAATTGCCCTCCGGGTCTCGACTTTGGACCCTCTAGGACGCATATTAAGCGAGATATTCGCATTTAAAGTTTGCACTTGGATTTTTGCCCATAACTTGTTGCAAAATTGGTCTTATTCAAAGATAGACACAGCATTGGAAAGGGAATGATTCCCAGATCACAATCCTAAAATTTCAGCCCTCTAGATGGTCTAGATCGAAAAATAATGGAGGTCAAAAATTGCCCTCCGGGTCTCGACTTTGGACCCTCTAGGACGCATATTAAGCGAGATATTCGCATTTTAAGTTTGCACTTGGATTTTTGCCCATAACTTGTTGTAAAATTGGTCTTATTCAAAGATAGACACAGCATTGGAAAGGGAATGATTCCTAGATCACAATCCTGAAATTTCAGCCCTCTAGATGGTCTAGATCGAGAAATAATGGAGGTCAAAAATTGCCCTCCCGGTCTCGACTTTGGACCCTCTGGGACGCATATTAAGCGAGATATTCGCATTTAAAGTTTGCACTTGGATTTTTGCCCATAACTTGTTGTAAAATTGGTCTTATTCAAAGAGAGACACAGCATTGGAAAGGGAATGATTCCTAGATCACAATCCTGAAATTTCAGCCCTCTAGGTGGTCTAGGTCGAGAAATAATGGAGGTCAAAAATTGCCCTCCGGGTCTCGACTTTGGACCCTTTGGGACGCATATTAAGGGAGATATTCGCACTTTAAGTTTGCACTTGGATTTTTGCCCATAACTTGTTGTAAAATTGGTCTTATTCAAAGATAGACACAGCATTGGAAAGGGAATGATTCCTAGATCACAATCCTGAAATTTCAGCCCTCTAGGTGGTCTAGATCGAGAAATAATGGAGGTCAAAAATTGCCCTCCGGGTCTAGACTTTGGACCCTTTGGGACGCATATTAAGCGAGATATTCGCATTTTAAGTTTGCTTTTGGATTTTTGCCCATAACTTGTTGCAAAATTGGTCTTATTCAAAGATAGACACAGCATTGGAAAGGGAATGATTCCTAGATCACAATCCTGAAATTTCAGCCCTCTAGATGGTCTAGATCGAGAAATAATGGAGGTCAAAAATTGCCCTCCGGGTCTCGACTTTGGACCCTCTAGGACGCATATTAAGCGAGATATTCGCATTTTAAGTTTGCACTTGGATTTTTGCCCATAACTTGTTGTAAAATTGTTCTTATTCAAAGATAGACACAGCATTGGAAAGGGAATGATTCCCAGATCACAATCCTAAAATTTCAGCCCTCTAGATGGTCTAGATCGAGAAATAATGGAGGTCAAAAATTGACCTCCGGGTCTCGACTTTGGACCCTCTGGAACGCATATTAAGCGAGATATTCGCATTTAAAGTTTGCACTTGGATTTTTGCCCATAACTTGTTGTAAAATTGGTCTTATTCAAAGATAGGCATAGCATTGGAAAGGGAATGATTCCTAGATCACAATCCTGAAATTTCAGCCCTCTAGGTGGTCTAGGTCGAGAAATAATGGAGGTCAAAAATTGCCCTCGAGGTCTCGACTTTGGACCCTTTGGGACGCATATTAAGCGAGATATTCGCATTTTAAGTTTGCTTTTGGATTTTTGCCCATAACTTGTTGTAAAATTGGTCTTATTCAAAGATAGACACAGCATTGGAAAGGGAATGATTCCTAGATCACAATCCTGAAATTTCAGCCCTCTAGATGGTCTAGATCGAGAAATAATGGAGGTCAAAAATTGCCCTCCGGGTCTCGACTTTGGACCCTCTAGGACGCATATTAAGCGAGATATTCGCATTTTAAGTTTGCACTTGGATTTTTGCCCATAACTTGTTGTAAAATTGGTCTTATTCAAAGAAAGACACAGCATTGGAAAGGGAATGATTCCTAGATCACAGTCCTGAAATTTCAGCCCTCTAGGTGGTCTAGATCGAGAAATAATGGAGGTCAAAAATTGCCCTCCGGGTCTCGACTTTGGACCCTCTGGGACGCATATTAAGCGAGATATTCGCATTTAAAGTTTGCACTTTAATTTTTGCCCATAACTTGTTGTAAAATTGGTCTTATTCAAAGATAGACACAGCATTGGAAAGGGAATGATTCCTAGATCACAATCCTGAAATTTCAGCCCTCTAGATGGTCTAGATCGAGAAATAATGGAGATCAAAAATTGCCCTCCCGGTCTCGACTTTGGACCCTCTGGGACGCATATTAAGCGAGATATTCGCATTTAAAGTTTGCACTTGGATTTTTGCCCATAACTTGTTGTAAAATTGGTCTTATTCAAAGAGAGACACAGCATTGGAAAGGGAATGATTCCTAGATCACAATCCTGAAATTTCAGCCCTCTAGATGGTCTAGATCGAGAAATAATGGAGGTCAAAAATTGCCCTCCGGGTCTCGACTTTGGATCCTCTAGGACGCATATTAAGCGAGATATTCGCATTTTAAGTTTGCACTTGGATTTTTGCCCATAACTTGTTGTAAAATTGTTCTTATTCAAAGATAGACACAGCATTGGAAAGGGAATGACTCCCAGATCACAATCCTAAAATTTCAGCCCTCTAGATGGTCTAGATCGAGAAATAATGGAGGTCAAAAATTGACCTCCGGGTCTCGACTTTGGACCCTCTGGAACGCATATTAAGCGAGATATTCGCATTTAAAGTTTGCACTTGGATTTTTGCCCATAACTTGTTGTAAAATTGGTCTTATTCAAAGATAGGCAAAGCATTGGAAAGGGAATGATTCCTAGATCACAATCCTGAAATTTCAGCCCTCTAGGTGGTCTAGGTCGAGAAATAATGGAGGTCAAAAATTGCCCTCGAGGTCTCGACTTTGGACCCTTTGGGACGCAGATTAAGCGAGATATTCGCATTTTAAGTTTGCTTTTGGATTTTTGCCCATAACTTGTTGTAAAATTGGTCTTATTCAAAGATAGACACAGCATTGGAAAGGGAATGATTCCTAGATCACAATCCTGAAATTTCAGCCCTCTAGATGGTCTAGATCGAGAAATAATGGAGGTCAAAAATTGCCCTCCGGGTCTCGACTTTGGACCCTCTAGGACGCATATTAAGCGAGATATTCGCATTTTAAGTTTGCACTTGGATTTTTGCCCATAACTTGTTGTAAAATTGGTCTTATTCAAAGAAAGACACAGTATTGGAAAGGGAATGATTTCTAGATCACAATCCTGAAATTTCAGCCCTCTAGGTGGTCTAGATCGAGAAATAATGGAGGTCAAAAATTGCCCTCCGGCTCTCGAATTTAGACCCTCTAGGACGCATATTAAGCGAGATATTCGCATTTTAAGTTTGCACTTGGATTTTTGCCCATAACTTGTTGCAAAATTGGTCTTATTCAAAGATAGACACAGCATTGGAAAGGGAATGATTCCTAGATCACAATCCTGAAATTTCAGCCCTCTAGGTGGTCTAGATCGAGAAATAATGGAGGTCAAAAATTGCCCTCCGGGTCTCGACTTTGGACCCTCTGCGACGCATATTAAGCGAGATATTCGCATTTAAAGTTTGCACTTTAATTTTTGCCCAAAACTTGTTGTAAAATTGGTCTTATTCAAAGATAGACACAGCATTGGAAAGGGAATGATTCCTAGATCACAATCCTGAAATTTCAGCCCTCTAGGTGGTCTAGATCGAGAAATAATGGAGGTCAAAAATTGCCCTCCGGGTCTCGACTTTGGACCCTCTGGGACGCATATTAGGCGAAATATTCGCATCTAAAGTTTGCACTTGGATTTTTGCCCATAACTTGTTGTAAAATTGGTCTTATTTAAAGATAGACACTTCATTGGAAAGAAAATGATTCCTAGATTACAATCCTGAAATTTCAGCCCTCTAGATGGTCTAGATGGAGAAATAATGGAGGTCAAAAATTGCCCTCCGGGTCTCGATTTTGGACCCTCTGGGACGCATATTAAGCGAGATATTCGCATTTAAAGTTTGCACTTGGATTTTGCCCATAACTTGTTGTAAAATTGGTCTTATTCAAAGATAGACACAGCATTGGAAAGGGAATGATTCCCAGATCACAATCCTAAAATTTCAGCCCTCTAGGTGGTCTAGATCGAGAAATAATGGAGGTCAAAAATTGCCCTCCGTTTCTCGACTTTGGACCCTCTAGGACGCATATTAAGCGAGATATTCGCATTTTAAGTTTGCACTTGGATTTTTGCCCATAACTTGTTGTAAAATTGGTCTTATTCAAAGATAGACACAGCATTGGAAAGGGAATGATTCCTAGATCACAATCCTGAAATTTCAGCCCTCTAGATGGTCTAGATCGAGAAATAATGGAGGTCAAAATTGCCCTCCGGGTCTCGACTTTGGACCCTCTAGGACGCATATTAAGCAAGATATTCGCATTTTAAGTTTGCTTTTGGATTTTTGCCCATAACTTGTTGTAAAATTGGTCTTATTCAAAGATAGACACAGCATTGGAAAGGGAATGATTCCTAGATCACAATCCTGAAATTTCAGCCCTCTAGGTGGTCTAGATCGAGAAATAATGGAGGTCGAAATTGCCCTCCGGGTCTCGACTTTGGACCCTCTAGGACGCATATTAAGCGAGATATTCGCATTTTATGTTTGCACTTGGATTATTGCCCATAACTTGTTGTAAAATTGGTCTTATTCAAAGAAAGACACAGTATTGGAAAGGGAATGATTCCTAGATCACAATCCTGAAATTTCAGCCCTCTAAGTGGTCTAGATCGAGAAATAATGGAGGTCAAAAATTGCCCTCCGGGTCTCGACTTTGGACCCTCTGGGACGCATATTAAGCAAGATATTCGCATTTTAAGTTTGCACTTGGATTTTTGCCCATAACTTGTTGTAAAATTGGTCTTATTCAAAGATAGACACAGCATTGGAAAGGGAATGATTCCTAGATCACAATCCTAAAATTTCAGCCCTCTAGATGGTCTAGATCGAGAAATAATGGAGGTCAAAAATTGCCCTCCGGGTCTCGACTTTGGACCCTCTGGAACGCAGATTAAGCGAGATATTCGCATTTAAAGTTTGCACTTGGATTTTTGCCCATAACTTGTTGTAAAATTGGTCTTATTCAAAGATAGGCATAGCATTGGAAAGGGAATGATTCCTAGATCACAATCCTGAAATTTTAGCCCTCTAGGTGGTCTAGGTCGAGAAATAATGGAGGTCAAAAATTGCCCTCGAGGTCTCGACTTTGGACCCTTTGGGACGCATATTAAGCGAGATATTCGCATTTTAAGTTTGCTTTTGGATTTTTGCCCATAACTTGTTGTAAAATTGGTCTTATTCAAAGATAGACACAGCATTGGAAAGGGAATGATTCCTAGATCACAATCCTGAAATTTCAGCCCTCTAGATGGTCTAGATCGAGAAATAATGGAGGTCAACAATTGCCCTCCGGGTCTCGACTTTGGACCCTCTAGGACGCATATTAAGCGAGATATTCGCATTTTAAGTTTGCACTTGGATTTTTGCCCATAACTTGTTGTAAAATTGGTCTTATTCAAAGATAGACACAGCATTGGAAAGGGAATGATTCCCAGATCACAATCCTAAAATTTCAGCCCTCTAGGTGGTCTAGATCGAGAAATAATGGAGGTCAAAAATTGCCCTCCGGGTCTCGACTTTGGACCCTCTGGGACGCATATTAAGCGAGATATTCGCATTTAAAGTTTGCACTTGGATTTTTGCCCATAACTTGTTGTAAAATTGGTCTTATTCAAAGATAGACACAGCATTGGAAAGGGAATGATTCCTAGATCACAATCCTGAAATTTCAGCCCTCTAGGTGGTCTAGATCGAGAAATAATGGAGGTCAAAATTGCCCTCCGGGTCTCGACTTTGGACCCTTTGGGACGCATATTAAGCGAGATATTCGCATTTTATGTTTGCACTTGGATTATTGCCCATAACTTGTTGTAAAATTGGTCTTATTCAAAGAAAGACACAGTATTGGAAAGGGAATGATTCCTAGATCACAATCCTGAAATTTCAGCCCTCTAGGTGGTCTAGATCGAGAAATAATGGAGGTCAAAAATTGCCCTCCGGGTCTCGACTTTGGACCCTCTAGGACGCATATTAAGCAAGATATTCGCATTTTAAGTTTGCACTTGGATTTTTGCCCATAACTTGTTGTTAAATTGGTCTTATTCAAAGATAGACACAGCATTGGAAAGGGAATGATTCCTAGATCACAATCCTAAAATTTCAGCCCTCTAGATGGTCTAGATCGAGAAATAATGGAGGCCAAAAATTGCCCTACGGGTCTCGATTTTGGACCCTATGGAACGCAGATTAAGCGAGATATTCGCATTTAAAGTTTGCACTTGGATTTTTGCCCATAACTTGTTGTAAAATTGGTCTTATTCAAAGATAGGCATAGCATTGGAAAGGGAATGATTCCTAGATCACAATCCTGAAATTTCAGCCCTCTAGGTGGTCTAGGTCGAGAAATAATGGAGGTCAAAAATTGCCCTCGAGGTCTCGACTTTGGACCCTTTGGGACGCATATTAAGCGAGATATTCGCATTTTAAGTTTGCTTTTGGATTTTTGCCCATAACTTGTTGTAAAATTGGTCTTATTCAAAGATAGACACAGCATTGGAAAGGGAATGATTCCTAGATCACAATCCTGAAATTTCAGCCCTCTAGGTGGTCTAGATCGAGAAATAATGGAGGTCAAAAATTGCCCTCCGGGTCTCGACTTTGGACCCTTTGGGACGCATATTAAGCGAGATATTCGCATTTTAAGTTTGCTTTTGGATTTTTGCCCATAACTTGTTGTAAAATTGGTCTTATTCAAAGATAGACACAGCATTGGAAAGGGAATGATTCCTAGATCACAATCCTGAAATTTCAGCCCTCTAGGTGGTCTAGATCGAGAAATAATGGAGGTCAAAAATTTCCCTCCGGGTCTCGACTTTGGACCCTCTAGGACGCATATTAAGCGAAATATTCGCATCTTAAGTTTGCACTTGGATTTTTGCCCATAACTTGTTGTAAAATTGGTCTTATTTAAAGATAGACACTTCATTGGAAAGAAAATGATTCCTAGATCACAATCCTGAAATTTCAGCCCTCTAGATGGTCTAGATGGAGAAATAATGGAGGTCAAAAATTGCCCTCCGGGTCTCGACTTTGGACCCTCTGGGACGCATATTAAGCGAGATATTCGCATTTAAAGTTTGCACTTGGATTTTGCCCATAACTTGTTGTAAAATTGGTCTTATTCAAAGATAGACACAGCATTGGAAAGGGAATGATTCCCAGATCACAATCCTAAAATTTCAGCCCTCTAGGTGGTCTAGATCGAGAAATAATGGAGGTCAAAAATTGCCCTCCGTTTCTCGACTTTGGACCCTCTAGGACGCATATTATGCGAGATATTCGCATTTTAAGTTTGCACTTGGATTTTTGCCCATAACTTGTTGTTAAATTGGTCTTATTCAAAGATAGACACAGCATTGGAAAGGGAATGATTCCTAGATCACAATCCTGAAATTTCAGCCCTCTAGGTGGTCTAGGTCGAGAAATAATGGAGGTCAAAAATTGCCCTCCAGGTCTCGACTTTGGACCCTCTAGGACGCATATTAAGCGAGATATTCGCATTTTAAGTTTGCACTTGGATTTTTGCCCATAACTTGTTGTAAAATTGGTCTTATTCAAAGATAGACACAGCATTGGAAAGGGAATGATTCCCAGATCACAATCCTAAAATTTCAGCCCTCTAGGTGGTCTAGATCGAGAAATAATGGAGGTCAAAAATTGCCCTCCGGGTCTCGACTTTGGACCCTCTGGGACGCATATTAAGCGAGATATTCGCATTTAAAGTTTGCACTTGGATTTTTGCCCATAACTTGTTGTAAAATTGGTCTTATTCAAAGATAGACACAGCATTGGAAAGGGAATGATTCCTAGATCACAATCCTGAAATTTCAGCCCTCTAGATGGTCTAGATCGAGAAATAATGGAGGTCAAAAATTGCCCTCCGGGTCTCGACTTTGGACCCTCTAGGACGCATATTAAGCAAGATATTCGCATTTTAAGTTTGCTTTTGGATTTTTGCCCATAACTTGTTGTAAAATTGGTCTTATTCAAAGATAGACACAGCATTGGAAAGGGAATGATTCCTAGATCACAATCCTGAAATTTCAGCCCTCTAGGTGGTCTAGATCGAGAAATAATGGAGGTCAAAATTGCCCTCCGGGTCTCGACTTTGGACCCTCTAGGACGCATATTAAGCGAGATATTCGCATTTTATGTTTGCACTTGGACTATTGCCCATAACTTGTTGTAAAATTGGTCTTATTCAAAGAAAGACACAGTATTGGAAAGGGAATGATTCCTAGATCACAATCCTGAAATTTCAGCCCTCTAGGTGGTCTAGGTCGAGAAATAATGGAGGTCAAAAATTGCCCTCGAGGTCTCGACTTTGGACCCTTTGGGACGCATATTAAGCGAGATATTCGCATTTTAAGTTTGCTTTTGGATTTTTGCCCATAACTTGTTGTAAAATTGGTCTTATTCAAAGATAGACATAGCATTGGAAAGGGAATGATTCTTAGATCACAATCCTGAAATTTCAGCCCTCTAGATGGTCTAGATCAAGAAATAATGGAGGTCAAAAATTGCCCTCCGGGTCTCGACTTTGGACCCTCTAGGACGCATATTAAGCGAGATATTCGCATTTTAAGTTTGCACTTGGATTTTTGCCCATAACTTGTTGTAAAATTGGTCTTATTCAAAGATAGACACAGCATTGGAAAGGGAATGATTCCCAGATCACAATCCTAAAATTTCAACCCTCTAGGTGGTCTAGATCGAGAAATAATGGAGGTCAAAAATTGCCCTCCGGGTCTCGACTTTGGACCCTCTGGGACGCATATTAAGCGAGATATTCGCATTTAAAGTTTGCACTTGGATTTTTGCCCATAACTTGTTGTAAAATTGGTCTTATTCAAAGATAGACACAGCATTGGAAAGGGAATGATTACTAGATCACAATCCTGAAATTTCAGCCCTCTAGGTGATCTAGATCGAGAAATAATGGAGGTCAAAAATTGCCCTCCGGGTCTCGACTTTGGACCCTCTGGGACGCATATTGAGCGAGACATTCGCATTTAAAGTTTGCACTTGGATTTTTGCCCATAACTTGTTGTAAAATTGGTCTTATTCAAAGATAGACACAGCATTGGAAAGGGAATGATTCCTAGATCACAATCCTGAAATTTCAGCCCTCTAGGTGGTCTAGATCGAGAAATAATGGAGGTCAAAAATTGCCCTCCGGGTCTCGACTTTGGACCCTCTAGGACGCATATTAAGCGAAATATTCGCATCTAAAGTTTGCACTTGGATTTTTGCCCATAACTTGTTGTAAAATTGGTCTTATTTAAAGATAGACACTTCATTGGAAAGAAAATGATTCCTAGATCACAATCCTGAAATTTCAGCCCTCTAGATGGTCTAGATGGAGAAATAATGGAGGTCAAAAATTGCCCTCCGGATCTCGACTTTGGACCCTCTGGGACGCATATTAAGCGAGATATTCGCATTTAAAGTTTGCACTTGGATTTTGCCCATAACTTGTTGTAAAATTGGTCTTATTCAAAGATAGACACAGCATTGGAAAGGGAATGATTCCCAGATCACAATCCTAAAATTTCAGCCCTCTAGGTGGTCTAGATCGAGAAATAATGGAGGTCAAAAATTGCCCTCCGTTTCTCGACTTTAGACCCTCTAGGACGCATATTAAGCGAGATATTCGCATTTTAAGTTTGCACTTGGATTTTTGCCCATAACTTGTTGTAAAATTGGTCTTATTCAAAGATAGACACAGCATTGGAAAGGGAATGATTCCTAGATCACAATCCTGAAATTTCAGCCCTCTAGATGGTCTAGATCGAGAAATAATGGAGGTCAAAAATTGCCCTCCGGGTCTCGACTTTGGACCCTCTAGGACGCATATTAAGCAAGATATTCGCATTTTAAGTTTGCTTTTGGATTTTTGCCCATAACTTGTTGTAAAATTGGTCTTATTCAAAGATAGACACAGCATTGGAAAGGGAATGATTCCTAGATCACAATCCTGAAATTTCAGCCCTCTAGGTGGTCTAGATCGAGAAATAATGGAGGTCAAAATTGCCCTCCGGGTCTCGACTTTGGACCCTCTAGGACGCATATTAAGCGAGATATTCGCATTTAAAGTTTGCACTTGGACTATTGCCCATAACTTGTTGTAAAATTGGTCTTATTCAAAGATAGGCATAGCATTGGAAAGGGAATGATTCCTAGATCACAATCCTGAAATTTCAGCCCTCTAGGTGGTCTAGGTCGAGAAAGAATGGAGGTCAAAAATTGCCCTCGAGGTCTCGACTTTGGACCCTTTGGGACGCATATTAAGCGAGATATTCGCATTTTAAGTTTGCTTTTGGATTTTTGCCCATAACTTGTTGTAAAATTGGTCTTATTCAAAGATAGACACAGCATTGGAAAGGGAATGATTCCTAGATCACAATCCTGAAATTTCAGCCCTCTAGATGGTCTAGATCAAGAAATAATGGAGGTCAAAAATTGCCCTCCGGGTCTCGACTTTGGACCCTCTAGGACGCATATTAAGCGAGATATTCGCATTTTATGTTTGCACTTGGATTATTGCCCATAACTTGTTGTAAAATTGGTCTTATTCAAAGAAAGACACAGTATTGGAAAGGGAATGATTTCTAGATCACAATCCTGAAATTTCAGCCCTCTAGGTGGTCTAGATCGAGAAATAATGGAGGTCAAAAATTGCCCTCCGGGTCTCGACTTTAGACCCTCTAGGACGCATATTAAGCGAGATATTCGCATTTTAAGTTTGCACTTGGATTTTTGCCCATAACTTGTTGTAAAATTGGTCTTATTCAAAGATAGACACAGCATTGGAAAGGGAATGATTCCTAGATCACAATCCTGAAATTTCAGCCCTCTAGGTGGTCTAGATCGAGAAATAATGGAGGTCAAAAATTGCCCTCCGGGTCTCGACTTTGGACCCTCTGGGACGCATATTAAGCGAGATATTCGCATTTAAAGTTTGCACTTTAATTTTTGCCCATAACTTGTTGTAAAATTGGTCTTATGCAAAGATAGACACAGCATTGGAAAGGGAATGATTCCTAGATCACAATCCTGAAATTTCAGCCCTCTAGGTGGTCTAGATCGAGAAATAATGGAGGTCAAAAATTGCCCTCCGGGTCTCGACTTTGGACCCTCTGGGACGCATATTAAGCGAAATATTCGCATCTAAAGTTTGCACTTGGATTTTTGCCCATAACTTGTTGTAAAATTGGTCTTATTTAAAGATAGACACTTCATTGGAAAGAAAATGATTCCTAGATTACAATCCTGAAATTTCAGCCCTCTAGATGGTCTAGATCGAGAAATAATGGAGGTCAAAAATTGCCCTCCGTTTCTCGACTTTGGACCCTCTAGGACGCATATTAAGCGAGATATTCGCATTTTAAGTTGCACTTGGATTTTTGCCCATAACTTGTTGTAAAATTGGTCTTATTCAAAGATAGACACAGCATTGGAAAGGGAATGATTCCTAGATCACAATCCTGAAATTTCAGCCCTCTAGATGGTCTAGATCGAGAAATAATGGAGGTCAAAATTGCCCTCCGGGTCTCGACTTTGGACCCTCTAGGACGCATATTAAGCGAGATATTCGCATTTTATGTTTGCACTTGGATTATTGCCCATAACTTGTTGTAAAATTGGTCTTATTCAAAGAAAGACACAGTATTGGAAAGGGAATGATTCCTAGATCACAATCCTGAAATTTCAGGCCTCTAGATGGTCTAGATCGAGAAATAATGGAGGTCAAAAATTGCCCTCCGGGTCTCGACTTTGGACCCTCTGGGACGCATATTAAGGGAGATATTCGCATTTAAAGTTTGCACTTGGATTTTTGCCCATAACTTGTTGTAAAATTGGTCTTATTCAAAGATAGGCATAGCATTGGAAAGGGAATGATTCCTAGATCACAATCCTGAAATTTCAGCCTTCTAGGAGGTCAAAAATTGCCCTCGAGGTCTCGACTTTGGACCCTTTGGGACGCATATTAAGCGAGATATTCGCATTTTAAGTTTGCTTTTGGATTTTTGCCCATAACTTGTTGTAAAATTGGTCTTATTCAAAGATAGACACAGCATTGGAAAGGGAATGATTCCTAGATCACAATCCTGAAATTTCAGCCCTCTAGATGGTCTAGATCGAGAACTAATGGAGGTCAAAAATTGCCCTCCGGGTCTCGACTTTGGACCCTCTAGGACGCATATTAAGCGAGATATTCGCATTTAAAGTTTGCACTTGGATTTTTGCCCATAACTTGTTGCAAAATTGGTCTTATTCAAAGATAGACACAGCATTGGAAAGGGAATGATTCCCAGATCACAATCCTAAAATTTCAGCCCTCTAGATGGTCTAGATCGAAAAATAATGGAGGTCAAAAATTGCCCTCCGGGTCTCGACTTTGGACCCTCTAGGACGCATATTAAGCGAGATATTCGCATTTTAAGTTTGCACTTGGATTTTTGCCCATAACTCGTTGTAAAATTGGTCTTATTCAAAGATAGACACAGCATTGGAAAGGGAATGATTCCTAGATCACAATCCTGAAATTTCAGCCCTCTAGATGGTCTAGATCGAGAAATAATGGAGGTCAAAAATTGCCCTCCCGGTCTCGACTTTGGACCCTCTGGGACGCATATTAAGCGAGATATTCGCATTTAAAGTTTGCACTTGGATTTTTGCCCATAAGTTGTTGTAAAATTGGTCTTATTCAAAGAGAGACACAGCATTGGAAAGGGAATGATTCCTAGATCACAATCCTGAAATTTCAGCCCTCTAGGTGGTCTAGGTCGAGAAATAATGGAGGTCAAAAATTGCCCTCCGGGTCTCGACTTTGGACCCTTTGGGACGCATATTAAGGGAGATATTCCCACTTTAAGTTTGCACTTGGATTTTTGCCCATAACTTGTTGTAAAATTGGTCTTATTCAAAGATAGACACAGCATTGGAAAGGGAATGATTCCTAAATCACAATCCTGAAATTTCAGCCCTCTAGGTGGTCTAGATCGAGAAATAATGGAGGTCAAAAATTGCCCTCCGGGTCTCGACTTTGGACCCTTTGGGACGCATATTAAGCGAGATATTCGCATTTTAAGTTTGCTTTTGGATTTTTGCCCATAACTTGTTGTAAAATTGGTCTTATTCAAAGATAGACACAGCATTGGAAAGGGAATGATTCCTAGATCACAATCCTGAAATTTCAGCCATCTAGATGGTCTAGATCGAGAAATAATGGAGGTCAAAAATTGCCCTCCGGGTCTCGACTTTGGACCCTCTAGGACGCATATTAAGCGAGATATTCGCATTTTAAGTTTGCACTTGGATTTTTGCCCATAACTTGTTGTAAAATTGTTCTTATTCAAAGATAGACACATCATTGGAAAGGGAATGATTCCCAGATCACAATCCTAAAATTTCAGCCCTCTAGATGGTCTAGATCGAGAAATAATGGAGGTCAAAAATTGCCCTCCGGGTCTCGACTTTGGACCCTCTAGGACGCATATTAAGCAAGATATTCGCATTTTAAGTTTGCACTTGGATTTTTGCCCATAACTTGTTGTAAAATTGGTCTTATTCAAAGATAGACACAGCATTGGAAAGGGAATGATTCCTAGATCACAATCCTAAAATTTCAGCCTTCTAGATGGTCCAGATCGAGAAATAATGGAGGTCAAAAATTGACCTCCGGGTCTCGACTTTGGACCCTCTGGAACGCATATTAAGCGAGATATTCGCATTTAAAGTTTGCACTTGGATTTTTGCCCATAACTTGTTGTAAAATTGGTCTTATTCAAAGATAGGCATAGCATTGGAAAGGGAATGATTCCTAGATCACAATCCTGAAATTTCAGCCCTCTAGGTGGTCTAGGTCGAGAAATAATGGAGGTCAAAAATTGCCCTCGAGGTCTCGACTTTGGACCCTTTGGGACGCATATTAAGCGAGATATTCGCATTTTAAGTTTGCTTTTGGATTTTTGCCCATAACTTGTTGTAAAATTGGTCTTATTCAAAGATAGACACAGCATTGGAAAGGGAATGATTCCTAGATCACAATCCTGAAATTTCAGCCCTCTAGATGGTCTAGATCGAGAAATAATGGAGGTCAAAAATTGCCCTCCGGGTCTCGACTTTGGACCCTCTAGGACGCATATTAAGCGAGATATTCGCATTTTAAGTTTGCACTTGGATTTTTGCCCATAACTTGTTGTAAAATTGGTCTTATTCAAAGAAAGACACAGTATTGGAAAGGGAATGATTTCTAGATCACAATCCTGAAATTTCAGCCCTCTAGGTGGTCTAGATCGAGAAATAATGGAGGTCAAAAATTGCCCTCCGGGTCTCGACTTTAGACCCTCTAGGACGCATATTAAGCGAGATATTCGCATTTTAAGTTTGCACTTGGATTTTTGCCCATAACTTGTTGTAAAATTGGTCTTATTCAAAGATAGACACAGCATTGGAAAGGGAATGATTCCTAGATCACAATCCTGAAATTTCAGCCCTCTAGGTGGTCTAGATCGAGAAATAATGGAGGTCAAAAATTGCCCTCCGGGTCTCGACTTTGGACCCTCTGGGACGCATATTAAGCGAAATATTCGCATCTAAAGTTTGCACTTGGATTTTTGCCCATAACTTGTTGTAAAATTGGTCTTATTTAAAGATAGACACTTCATTGGAAAGAAAATGATTCCTAGATTACAATCCTGAAATTTCAGCCCTCTAGATGGTCTAGATGGAGAAATAATGGAGGTCAAAAATTGCCCTCCGGGTCTCGACTTTGGACCCTCTGGGACGCATATTAAGCGAGATATTCGCATTTAAAGTTTGCACTTGGATTTTGCCCATAACTTGTTGTAAAATTGGTCTTATTCAAAGATAGACACAGCATTGGAAAGGGATCACAGATCACAATCCTAAAATTTCAGCCCTCTAGGTGGTCTAGATCGAGAAATAATGGAGGTCAAAAATTGCCCTCCGTTTCTCGACTTTGGACCCTCTAGGACGCATATTAAGCGAGATATTCGCATTTTAAGTTTGCACTTGGATTTTTGCCCATAACTTGTTGTAAAATTGGTCTTATTCAAAGATAGACACAGCATTGGAAAGGGAATGATTCCTAGATCACAATCCTGAAATTTCAGCCCTCTAGATGGTCTAGATCGAGAAATAATGGAGGTCAAAATTGCCCTCCGGGTCTCGACTTTGGACCCTCTAGGACGCATATTAAGCGAGATATTCGCATTTTATGTTTGCACTTGGATTATTGCCCATAACTTGTTGTAAAATTGGTCTTATTCAAAGAAAGACACAGTATTGGAAAGGGAATGATTCCTAGATCACAATCCTGAAATTTCAGCCCTCTAGGTGGTCTAGATCGAGAAATAATGGAGGTCAAAAATTGCCCTCCGGGTCTCGACATTGGACCCTCTAGGACGCATATTAAGCGAGATATTCGCATTTTAAGTTTGCACTTGGATTTTTGCCCATAACTTGTTGTAAAATTGGTCTTATTCAAAGATAGACACAGCATTGGAAAGGGAATGATTCCTAGATCACAATCCTGAAATTTCAGGCCTCTAGATGGTCTAGATCGAGAAATAATGGAGGTCAAAAATTGCCCTCCGGGTCTCGACTTTGGACCCTCTGGGACGCATATTATGGGAGATATTCGCATTTAAAGTTTGCACTTGGATTTTTGCCCATAACTTGTTGTAAAATTGGTCTTATTCAAAGATAGGCATAGCATTGGAAAGGGAATGATTCCTAGATCACAATCCTGAAATTTCAGCCTTCTAGGAGGTCAAAAATTGCCCTCGGGGTCTCGACTTTGGACCCTTTGGGACGCATATTAAGCGAGATATTCGCATTTTAAGTTTGCTTTTGGATTTTTGCCCATAACTTGTTGTAAAATTGGTCTTATTCAAAGATAGACACAGCATTGGAAAGGGAATGATTTCTAGATCACAATCCTGAAATTTCAGCCCTCTAGATGGTCTAGATCGAGAAATAATGGAGGTCAAAAATTGCCCTCCGGGTCTCGACTTTGGACCCTCTAGGACGCATATTAAGCGAGATATTCGCATTTTAAGTTTGCACTTGGATTTTTGCCCATAACTTGTTGTAAAATTGGTCTTATTCAAAGATAGACACAGCATTGGAAAGGGAATGATTCCTAGATCACAATCCTGAAATTTCAGCCCTCTAGATGGTCTAGATCGAGAAATAATGGAGGTCAAAAATTGCCCTCCCGGTCTCGACTTTGGACCCTCTGGGACGCATATTAAGCGAGATATTCGCATTTAAAGTTTGCACTTGGATTTTTGCCCATAACTTGTTGTAAAATTGGTCTTATTCAAAGATAGACACTTCATTGGAAAGAAAATGATTCCTAGATTACAATCCTGAAATTTCAGCCCTCTAGATGGTCTAGATGGAGAAATAATGGAGGTCAAAAATTGCCCTCCGGGTCTCGACTTTGGACCCTCTGGGACGCATATTAAGCGAGATATTCGCATTTAAAGTTTGCACTTGGATTTTGCCCATAACTTGTTGTAAAATTGGTCTTATTCAAAGATAGACACAGCATTGGAAAGGGAATGATTCCCAGATCACAATCCTAAAATTTCAGCCCTCTAGGTGGTCTAGATCGAGAAATAATGGAGGTCAAAAATTGCCCTCCGTTTCTCGACTTTGGACCCTCTAGGACGCATATTAAGCGAGATATTCGCATTTTAAGTTTGCACTTGGATTTTTGCCCATAACTTGTTGTAAAATTGGTCTTATTCAAAGATAGACACAGCATTGGAAAGGGAATGATTCCTAGATCACAATCCTGAAATTTCAGCCCTCTAGATGGTCTAGATCGAGAAATAATGGAGGTCAAAATTGCCCTCCGGGTCTCGACTTTGGACCCTCTAGGACGCATATTAAGCGAGATATTCGCATTTTATGTTTGCACTTGGATTATTGCCCATAACTTGTTGTAAAATTGGTCTTATTCAAAGAAAGACACAGTATTGGAAAGGGAATGATTCCTAGATCACAATCCTGAAATTTAAGCCCTCTAGGTGGTCTAGATCGAGAAATAATGGAGGTCAAAAATTGCCCTCCGGGTCTCGACATTGGACCCTCTAGGACGCATATTAAGCGAGATATTCGCATTTTAAGTTTGCACTTGGATTTTTGCCCATAACTTGTTGTAAAATTGGTCTTATTCAAAGATAGACACAGCATTGGAAAGGGAATGATTCCTAGATCACAATCCTGAAATTTCAGGCCTCTAGATGGTCTAGATCGAGAAATAATGGAGGTCAAAAATTGCCCTCCGGGTCTCGACTTTGGACCCTCTGAGACGCATATTATGGGAGATATTCGCATTTAAAGTTTGCACTTGGATTTTTGCCCATAACTTGTTGTAAAATTGGTCTTATTCAAAGATAGGCATAGCATTGGAAAGGGAATGATTCCTAGATCACAATCCTGAAATTTCAGCCTTCTAGGAGGTCAAAAATTGCCCTCGGGGTCTCGACTTTGGACCCTTTGGGACGCATATTAAGCGAGATATTCGCATTTTAAGTTTGCTTTTGGATTTTTGCCCATAACTTGTTGTAAAATTGGTCTTATTCAAAGATAGACACAGCATTGGAAAGGGAATGATTTCTAGATCACAATCCTGAAATTTCAGCCCTCTAGATGGTCTAGATCGAGAAATAATGGAGGTCAAAAATTGCCCTCCGGGTCTCGACTTTGGACCCTCTAGGACGCATATTAAGCGAGATATTCGCATTTTAAGTTTGCACTTGGATTTTTGCCCATAACTTGTTGTAAAATTGGTCTTATTCAAAGATAGACACAGCATTGGAAAGGGAATGATTCCTAGATCACAATCCTGAAATTTCAGCCCTCTAGGTGGTCTAGGTCGAGAAATAATGGAGGTCAAAAATTGCCCTCCGGGTCTCGACTTTGGACCCTTTGGGACGCATATTAAGGGAGATATTCGCACTTTAAGTTTGCACTTGGATTTTTGCCCATAACTTGTTGTAAAATTGGTCTTATTCAAAGAGAGACACAGCATTGGAAAGGGAATGATTCCTAGATCACAATCCTGAAATTTCAGCCCTCTAGGTGGTCTAGATCGAGAAATAATGGAGGTCAAAAATTGCCCTCCGGGTCTAGACTTTGGACCCTTTGGGACGCATATTAAGCGAGATATTCGCATTTTAAGTTTGCTTTTGGATTTTTGCCCATAACTTGTTGTAAAATTGGTCTTATTCAAAGATAGACACAGCATTGGAAAGGGAATGATTCCTAGATCACAATCCTGAAATTTCAGCCCTCTAGATGGTCTAGATCGAGAAATAATGGAGGTCAAAAATTGCCCTCCGGGTCTCGACTTTGGACCCTCTAGGACGCATATTAAGCGAGATATTCGCATTTTAAGTTTGCACTTGGATTTTTGCCCATAACTTGTTGTAAAATTGTTCTTATTCAAAGATAGACACAGCATTGGAAAGGGAATGATTCCCAGATCACAATCCTAAAATTTCAGCCCTCTAGATGGTCTAGATCGAGAAATAATGGAGGTCAAAAATTGACCTCCGGGTCTCGACTTTGGACCCTCTGGAACGCATATTAAGTGAGATATTCGCATTTAAAGTTTGCACTTGGATTTTTGCCCATAACTTGTTGTAAAATTGGTCTTATTCAAAGATAGGCATAGCATTGGAAAGGGAATGATTCCTAGATCACAATCCTGAAATTTCAGCCCTCTAGGTGGTCTAGGTCGAGAAATAATGGAGGTCAAAAATTGCCCTCGAGGTCTCGACTTTGGACCCTTTGGGACGCATATTAAGCGAGATATTCGCATTTTAAGTTTGCTTTTGGATTTTTGCCCATAACTTGTTGTAAAATTGGTCTTATTCAAAGATAGACACAGCATTGGAAAGGGAATGATTCCTAGATCACAATCCTGAAATTTCAGCCCTCTAGATGGTCTAGATCGAGAAATAATGGAGGTCAAAAATTGCCCTCCGGGTCTCGACTTTGGACCCTCTAGGACGCATATTAAGCGAGATATTCGCATTTTAAGTTTGCACTTGGATTTTTGCCCATAACTTGTTGTAAAATTGGTCTTATTCAAAGAAAGACACAGTATTGGAAAGGGAATGATTTCTAGATCACAATCCTGAAATTTCAGCCCTCTAGGTGGTCTAGATCGAGAAATAATGGAGGTCAAAAATTGCCCTCCGGGTCTCGAATTTAGACCCTCTAGGACGCATATTAAGCGAGATATTCGCATTTTAAGTTTGCACTTGGATTTTTGCCCATAACTTGTTGTAAAATTGGTCTTATTCAAAGATAGACACAGCATTGGAAAGGGAATGATTCCTAGATCACAATCCTGAAATTTCAGCCCTCTAGGTGGTCTAGATCGAGAAATAATGGAGGTCAAAAATTGCCCTCCGGGTCTCGACTTTGGACCCTCTGGGACGCATATTAAGCGAGATATTCGCATTTAAAGTTTGCACTTTAATTTTTGCCCATAACTTGTTGTAAAATTGGTCTTATTCAAAGATAGACACAGCATTGGAAAGGGAATGATTCCTAGATCACAATCCTGAAATTTCAGCCCTCTAGGTGGTCTAGATCGAGAAATAATGGAAGTCAAAAATTGCCCTCCGGGTCTCGACTTTGGACCCTCTGGGACGCATATTAAGCGAAATATTCGCATCTAAAGTTTGCACTTGGATTTTTGCCCATAACTTGTTGTAAAATTGGTCTTATTTAAAGATAGACACTTCATTGGAAAGAAAATGATTCCTAGATTACAATCCTGAAATTTCAGCCTTCTAGATGGTCTAGATGGAGAAATAATGGAGGTCAAAAATTGCCCTCCGGGTCTCGACTTTGGACCCTCGGGGACGCATATTAAGCGAGATATTCGCATTTAAAGTTTGCACTTGGATTTTGCCCATAACTTGTTGTAAAATTGGTCTTATTCAAAGATAGACACAGCATTGGAAAGGGAATGATTCCCAGATCACAATCCTAAAATTTCAGCCCTCTAGGTGGTCTAGATCGAGAAATAATGGAGGTCAAAAATTGCCCTCCGTTTCTCGACTTTGGACCCTCTAGGACGCATATTAAGCGAGATATTCGCATTTTATGTTTGCACTTGGATTATTGCCCATAACTTGTTGTAAAATTGGTCTTATTCAAAGAAAGACACAGTATTGGAAAGGGAATGATTCCTAGATCACAATCCTGAAATTTCAGCCCTCTAGGTGGTCTAGATCGAGAAATAATGGAGGTCAAAAATTGCCCTCCGGGTCTCGACTTTGGACTCTCTAGGACGCATATTAAGCGAGATATTCGCATTTTAAGTTTGCACTTGGATTTTTGCCCATAACTTGTTGTAAAATTGGTCTTATTCAAAGATAGACACAGCATTGGAAAGGGAATGATTCCTAGATCACAATCCTGAAATTTCAGGCCTCTAGATGGTCTAGATCGAGAAATAATGGAGGTCAAAAATTGCCCTCCGGGTCTCGACTTTGGACCCTCTGGGACGCATATTAAGGGAGATATTCGCATTTAAAGTTTGCACTTGGATGTTTGCCCATAACTTGTTGTAAAATTGGTCTTATTCAAAGATAGGCATAGCATTGGAAAGGGAATGATTCCTAGATCACAATCCTGAAATTTCAGCCTTCTAGGAGGTCAAAAATTGCCCTCGAGGTCTCGACTTTGGACCCTTTGGGACGCATATTAAGCGAGATATTCGCATTTTAAAATTGCTTTTGGATTTTTGCCCATAACTTGTTGTAAAATTGGTCTTATTCAAAGATAGACACAGCATTGGAAAGGGAATGATTCCTAGATCACAATCCTGAAATTTCAGCCCTCTAGATGGTCTAGATCGAGAAATAATGGAGGTCAAAAATTGCCCTCCGGGTCTCGACTTTGGACCCTCTAGGACGCATATTAAGCGAGATATTCGCATTTAAAGTTTGCACTTGGATTTTTGCCCATAACTTGTTGCAAAATTGGTCTTATTCAAAGATAGACACAGCATTGGAAAGGGAATGATTCCCAGATCACAATCCTAAAATTTCAGCCCTCTAGATGGTCTAGATCGAAAATAATGGAGGTCAAAAATTGCCCTCCGGGTCTCGACTTTGGACCCTCTAGGACGCATATTAAGCGAGATATTCGCATTTTAAGTTTGCACTTGGATTTTTGCCCATAACTTGTTGTAAAATTGGTCTTATTCAAAGATAGACACAGCATTGGAAAGGGAATGATTCCTAGATCACAATCCTGAAATTTCAGCCCTCTAGATGGTCTAGATCGAGAAATAATGGAGGTCAAAAATTGCCCTCCCGGTCTCGACTTTGGACCCTCTGGGACGCATATTAAGCGAGATATTCGCATTTAAAGTTTGCACTTGGATTTTTGCCCATAACTTGTTGTAAAATTGGTCTTATTCAAAGAGAGACACAGCATTGGAAAGGGAATGATTCCTAGATCACAATCCTGAAATTTCAGCCCTCTAGGTGGTCTAGGTCGAGAAATAATGGAGGTCAAAAATTGCCCTCCGGGTCTCGACTTTGGACCCTTTGGGACGCATATTAAGGGAGATATTCGCACTTTAAGTTTGCACTTGGATTTTTGCCCATAACTTGTTGTAAAATTGGTCTTATTCAAAGATAGACACAGCATTGGAAAGGGAATGATTCCTAGATCACAATCCTGAAATTTCAGCCCTCTAGGTGGTTGTAATGTGTGCCCTACCTCACCTACGAATCTATGTGGGATATTGAAAGGCTTCCCCAAGCCGAAAAAGGTGATGGCTAAAGAGCCGATCTGCTTTCAAAGTTTAGAGTAAAAAAACAAGGCTGAAGAGCCGAATTAGGTCTTTTCACTTCCAAACTGAAAGTGAATTTATTCAGTCAAACTTAAGCTATTTATACAAAAATAATCTACTTACACACTAACATCTTAAGCCTATATCAAATACATATAATCACTTAAACATAGAAATATTTTATATAAACATAAACATATTTTGTATTCCGAATTCTATGGGAAATTTATGACAACGGAACCAGGCAGCATACTTGCTATGTCATCAAATAGATATTCGATTATCCAATGTGCATAGCCCTTCTAATACAATGCACAAATGTATCTAAATACATCCAGTCATATGCACTACACAGTATGCAGTACATTGAACCTCAGCGAGTAGGTAGATACACTTGACCAAAGTAATCTGAAGCTTCGCGTCCCGTCGTCGTCAATGGCATTGAAATTATTACTTAATATTTTAGTGCATGAGGGTGATATTCTTGACCATGAATGAAATGCGAGTGCATTATTAAAAATAGAAAAGTAATGCGAGTGCCTTTAAAATATAGGTCGGCTATTGTAAAGCGTAGTGTGGATTTAAGTCAATGACCGGAATTAAATGTATAATGAAGTGGTCGCTAGTGTGATTCCTTCACACCACCCTTCCTGGGGAAAAAGGAGAAATCATGACATATCTTGATTTCTTCTTTTAAGCGACACTAACTTGTGTTATAGGAATATTCTTTTTTTTCGTTCGGAATCAAATTTCTTCTTTTTTTTTTTTTAACATTATTTTCTTCTATAATGTATTTTAATAGTACATACTTAGTTTGTATTATTACTTACGTATATAATATAATACATTTTTTTTTTTTTTTTACATTCATTCATACAAGTAACTTATTTTATTCTTCTTATATTCTATTTTTATTTATTCATACAACTTACTTATTTTATTCTTCTTATATTCTATTTCTTATTTATTCATACAACTTACTTATTTTATTCTTCTTATATTTTAGTTGCGTTTTATTTATTGCTAAACAATATAATTTATTTAAATCCTATGGCGCCTTATTAAAAATTAAATGAAGTAGTTATCATATATTATTATTTACATTTTTTTTTTTTTAAATTAAATGAAATAGTTATCTTGTATATACATACATATATTATTATTTACATTCTTTCCCCTTTTTTTTTTAGACTTTGATTTAATTATTGATTATATAAAAGTTAAATACATGTAAAATGGTTTTAGTCTATTCTTGTGTACTGTCATTCTTTTGTTATCGTATGGTCCTATAAATATTGGATCTAATTTCTTTCTGGATTCGTTTCTTAATAAAACTAAACTTCCTTTTTCAAAACTACTACTCTTTGTTTGTCCCTCTTTATCATATCTATCTTTCCTAATGTTTTTCTTCTTTATAAGCGTTTCTCGGGCATCTCTGTGGGCAACTTGTAATTTATGTTTAAGGTCAATTACGTAATCGTCATAATTGTACACCGGTTCCATTTGTTTTGTCAGATTTTTGGGCAAGCTACATTGCTTTCCGAATATCAACTCGAATGGTGTGTAACCCGTTTCTGAGTGTACGGAAGTGTTATAACAGAAAACGTAATATGGCAACCAAGTACTCCAGTCCGTGTGTTTTTCTGAGACGTAACTTCTAAGATATGCTCCTAAAACCTTATGTGAATTTTCTAAAGCTCCTATGCTCTCATGATGGTACGCTGTAGATTGTAATTGTTCTATTCTCAAAAGCTTACAGATATTTTTGAAAACCTGGTTTATAAATTCGGTTCTCTGATCAGATGCTATTGTATGTGGTACTCCGTACCTTAGAATAAAACCTTCTACTAGAGCTTTAGCTACCGTGCTTGATTCTTTATTTGGGAGTGGTATAGCTTCGATAAACTTGGTAAGCTCATCTTGAATGGTGAGTATGTATTTAGATCCATCTTCAGATTCTTCTAAAGGTCCTACTAAGTCTATAAATATTTTGTCAAAACCTGATTCGGCTGTTGATGTGATAGTCATTGGTTGTTTCTTCGGTTGGATATATTTGTTTCGTTGACATACGGGGCAGTGCTTAACGAATGTCGTCACATCGTTTTGCATTCCTGTCCAAAAGTATTTTTTCTTTATATTTTGAATCATACGGTTTATACCTGCATGTCCACTGGTCGGAAGTATGTGAAAGTCGTTTAGTATTAATTTCTTCTTACAAGGATCGGTAATTTCAATAACATTATCTATGAGGTAAACCTTTATATTACTTTCTTTAAACATTTCTCCTAATATATTTTTTAATTCATTAATTTTATATTCTCGACGGCCGTCCGAGAGTTTCTTTATTTCATTTTTAGTAATATATATTTTCTTAATTGATTTGGGTCCGCAGAGTTTTTGCACATCCCTCGACAATAT
>OV049924.1:128131701-128197662 GCA_920104205.1 Eupeodes latifasciatus | reverse complement strand
TTGATGTAAAATTGGTCTTATTCAAAGATAGACACAGCATTGGAAAGGGAATGATTCCTAGATCACAATCCTGAAATTTCAGCCCTCTATGTGGTCTAGGTCGAGAAATAATGGAGGTCAAAAATTGCCCTCCGGGTCTCGACTTTGGACCTTCTGGGACGCATATTAAGCGAGATATTCGCATTTAAAGTTTGCACTTGGATTTTTGCCCATAACTTGTTGTAAAATTGGTCTTATTCAAAGATAGACACAGCATTGGAAAGGGAATAATTCCCAGATCACAATCCTGAAATTTCAGCCCTCTAGGTGGTCTAGGTCGAGAAATAATGGAGGTCAAAAATTGCCCTCCGGGTCTCGACTTTGGACCTTCTGGGACGCATATTAAGCGAGATATTCCCATTTAAAGTTTGCACTTGGATTTTTGCCAATAACTTGTTGTAAAATTGGTCTTATTCAAAGATAGACACAGCATTGGAAAGGGAATGATTCCCAGATCACAATCCTGAAATTTCAGCCCTCTAGGTGATCTAGGTCGAGAAATAATGGAGGTCAAAAATTGCCCTCCGGGTCTCGACTTTGGACCTTCTGGGACGCATATTAAGCGAGATATTCGCATTTAAAGTTTGCACTTGGATTTTTGCCAATAACTTGATTTAAAATTGGTCTTATTCAAAGATAGACACAGCATTGGAAAGGGAATGATTCCCAGATCACAATCCTGAAATTTCAGCCCTCTAGGTGGTCTAGGTCGAGA
The DNA here is from genome assembly GCA_920104205.1 of Eupeodes latifasciatus. Lineage (NCBI taxonomy): Eukaryota > Metazoa > Arthropoda > Insecta > Diptera > Syrphidae > Eupeodes > Eupeodes latifasciatus. The sequence continues at coordinate 128,196,908 of OV049924.1, read as the reverse complement.
AATAATGGAGGTCAAAAATTGCCCTCCGGGTCTCGACTTTGGACCCTCTGGGACGCTTATTAAGCGAGATATTCGCATTTAAAGTTTGTACTTGGATTTTTGCCCATAACTTGTTGTAAAATTGGTCTTATTCAAAGATAGACACAGCATTGGAAAGGGAATGATTCCTAGATCACAATCCTGAAATTTCAGCCCTTTAGGTACTCTAGATCGAGAAATAATGGAGGTCAAAAATTGCCCTCCGGGTCTCGACCTTGGACCTTCTGGGACGCATATTAAGCGAGATATTCGCATTTAAAGTTTGCACTTGGATTTTTGCCCATAACTTGTTGTAAAATTGGTCTTATTCAAAGATAGACACAGCATTGGAAAGGGAATGATTCCCAGATCACAATCCTGAAATTTCAGCCCTCTAGCTGGTCTAGGTCGAGAAACAATGGAGGTCAAAAATTGCCCTCCGGGTCTCGACTTTGGACCCTCTGGGACGCATATTAAGCGAGATATTCGCATTTAAAGTTTGTACTTGGATTTTTGCCCATAACTTGATTTAAAATTGGTCTTATTCAAAGATAGACACAGCATTGGAAAGGGAATGATTCCTAGATCACAATCCTGAAATTTCAGCCCTCTAGGTACTCTAGATCGAGAAATAATGGAGGTCAAAAATTGCCCTCCTGGTCTCGACTTTGGACCTTCTGGGACGCATATTAAGCGAGATATTCGCATTTAAAGTTTGCACTTGGATTTTTGCCCATAACTTGTTGTAAAATTGGTCTTATTCAAAGATAGACACAGCATTGGAAAGGGAATGATTCCCAGATCACAATCCTGAAATTTCAGCCCTCTAGGTGGTCTAGGTCGAGAAATAATGGAGGTCAAAAATTACCCTCCGGGTCTCGACTTTGGACCCTCTGGGACGCATATTAAGCGAGATATTCGCATTTAAGTTTGTACTTGGATTTGTGCCCATAACTTGATTTAAAATTGGTCTTATTCAAAGATAGACACAGCATTGGAAAGGGAATGATTCCTAGATCACAATCCTGAAATTTCAGCCCTCTATGTGGTCTAGGTCGAGAAATAATGGAGGTCAAAAATTGCCCTCCGGGTCTCGACTTTGGACCTTCTGGGACGCATATTAAGCGAGATATTCGCATTTAAAGTTTGCACTTGGATTTTTGCCCATAACTTGTTGTAAAATTGGTCTTATTCAAAGATAGACACAGCATTGGAAAGGGAATGATTCCCAGATCACAATCCTGAAATTTCAGCCCTCTAGGTGGTCTAGGTCGAGAAATAATGGAGGTCAAAAATTGCCCTCCGGGTCTCGACTTTGGACCTTCTGGGACGCATATTAAGCGAGATATTCGCATTTAAAGTTTGCACTTGGATTTTTGCCAATAACTTGTTGTAAAATTGGTCTTATTCAAAGATAGACACAGCATTGGAAAGGGAATGATTCCCAGATCACAATCCTGAAATTTCAGCCCTCTAGGTGGTCTAGGTCGAGAAATAATGGAGGTCAAAAATTGCCCTCCGGGTCTCGACTTTGGACCCTCTGGGACGCTTATTAAGCGAGATATTCGCATTTAAAGTTTGTACTTGGATTTTTGCCCATAACTTGTTGTAAAATTGGTCTTATTCAAAGATAGACACAGCATTGGAAAGGGAATGATTCCTAGATCACAATCCTGAAATTTCAGCCCTCTAGGTGGTCTAGATCGAGAAATAATGGAGGTCAAAAATTGCCCTCCGGGTCTCGACTTTGGACCTTCTGGGACGCATATTAAGCGAGATATTCGCATTTAAAGTTTGCACTTGGATTTTTGCCCATAACTTGTTGTAAAATTGGTCTTATTCAAAGATAGACACAGCATTGGAAAGGGAATGATTCCCAGATCACAATCCTGAAATTTCAGCCCTCTAGGTGGTCTAGGTCGAGAAATAATGGAGGTCAAAAATTGCCCTCCGGGTCTCGACTTTGGACCCTCTGGGACGCATATTAAGCGAGATATTCGCATTTAAAGTTTGTACTTGGATTTGTGCCCATAACTTGATTTAAAATTGGTCTTATTCAAAGATAGACACAGCATTGGAAAGGGAATGATTCCTAGATCACAATCCTGAAATTTCAGCCCTCTATGTGGTCTAGGTCGAGAAATAATGGAGGTCAAAAATTGCCCTCCGGGTCTCGACTTTGGACCTTCTGGGACGCATATTAAGCGAGATATTCGCATTTAAAGTTTGCACTTGGATTTTTGCCCATAACTTGTTGTAAAATTGGTCTTATTCAAAGATAGACACAGCATTGGAAAGGGAATGATTCCCAGATCACAATCCTGAAATTTCAGCCCTCTAGGTGGTCTAGGTCGAGAAATAATGGAGGTCAAAAATTGCCCTCCGGGTCTCGACTTTGGACCTTCTGGGACGCATATTAAGCGAGATATTCGCATTTAAAGTTTGCACTTGGATTTTGGCCAATAACTTATTGTAAAATTGGTCTTATTCAAAGATAGACACAGCATTGGAAAGGGAATGATTCCCAGATCACAATCCTGAAATTTCAGCCCTCTAGGTGGTCTAGGTCGAGAAATAATGGAGGTCAAAAATTGCCCTCCGGGTCTCGACTTTGGACCCTCTGGGACGCATATTAAGCGAGATATTCGCATTTAAAGTTTGTACTTGGATTTGTGCCCATAACTTGATTTAAAATTGGTCTTATTCAAAGATAGACACAGCATTGGAAAGGGAATGATTCCTAGATCACAATCCTGAAATTTCAGCCCTCTATGTGGTCTAGGTCGAGAAATAATGGAGGTCAAAAATTGCCCTCCGGGTCTCGACTTTGGACCTTCTGGGACGCATATTAAGCGAGATATTCGCATTTAAAGTTTGCACTTGGATTTTTGCCCATAACTTGTTGTAAAATTGGTCTTATTCAAAGATAGACACAGCATTGGAAAGGGAATGATTCCCAGATCACAATCCTGAAATTTCAGCCCTCTAGGTGGTCTAGGTCGAGAAATAATGGAGGTCAAAAATTGCCCTCCGGGTCTCGACTTTGGACCTTCTGGGACGTATATTAAGCGAGATATTCCCATTTAAAGTTTGCACTTGGATTTTTGCCAATAACTTGTTGTAAAATTGGTCTTATTCAAAGATAGACACAGCATTGGAAAGGGAATGATTCCCAGATCACAATCCTGAAATTTCAGCCCTCTAGGTGGTCTAGGTCGAGAAATAATGGAGGTCAAAAATTGCCCTCCGGGTCTCGACTTTGGACCCTCTGGGACGCATATTAAGCGAGATATTCGCATTTAAAGTTTGCACTTGGATTTTTGCCCATAACTTGTTGTAAAATTGGTCTTATTCAAAGATAGACACAGCATTGGAAAGGGAATGATTCCCAGATCACAATCCTGAAATTTCAGCCCTCTAGGTACTCTAGATCGAGAAATAATGGAGGTCAAAAATTGCCCTCCGGGTCTCGACTTTGGACCTTCTGGGACGCATATTAAGCGAGATATTCGCATTTAAAGTTTGCACTTGGATTTTTGCCCATAACTTGTTGTTAAATTGGTCTTATTCAAAGATAGACACAGCATTGGAAAGGGAATGATTCCCAGATCACAATCCTGAAATTTCAGCCCTCTAGCTGGTCTAGGTCGAGAAACAATGGAGGTCAATAATTGCCCTCCGGGTCTCGACTTTGGACCCTCTGGGACGCATATTAAGCGAGATATTCGCATTTAAAGTTTGTACTTGGATTTTTGCCCATAACTTGATTTAAAATTGGTCTTATTCAAAGATAGACACAGCATTGGAAAGGGAATGATTCCTAGATCACAATCCTGAAATTTCAGCCCTCTAGGTACTCTAGATCGAGAAATAATGGAGGTCAAAAATTTGCCCTCCGGGTCTCGACTTTGGACCTTCTGGGACGCATATTAAGCGAGATATTCGCATTTAAGTTTGCACTTGGATTTTTGCCCATAACTTGTTGTAAAATTGGTCTTATTCAAAGATAGACACAGCATTGGAAAGGGAATGATTCCCAGATCACAATCCTGAAATTTCAGCCCTCTAGGTGGTCTAGGTCGAGAAATAATGGAGGTCAAAAATTACCCCTCCGGGTCTCGACTTTGGACCCTCTGGGACGCATATTAAGCGAGATATTCGCATTTAAAGTTTGCACTTGGATTTTTGCCCATAACTTGATTTAAAATTGGTCTTATTCAAAGATAGACACAGCATTGGAAAGGGAATGATTCCTAGATCACAATCCTGAAATTTCAGCCCTCTATGTGGTCTAGGTCGAGAAATAATGGAGGTCAAAAATTGCCCTCCGGGTCTCGACTTTGGACCTTCTGGGACGCATATTAAGCGAGATATTCGCATTTAAAGTTTGCACTTGGATTTTTGCCCATAACTTGTTGTAAAATTGGTCTTATTCAAAGATAGACACAGCATTGGAAAGGGAATGATTCCCAGATCACAATCCTGAAATTTCAGCCCTCTAGGTGGTCTAGGTCGAGAAATAATGGAGGTCAAAATTGCCCTCCGGGTCTCGACTTTGGACCTTCTGGGACGCATATTAAGCGAGATATTCGCATTTAAAGTTTGCACTTGGATTTTTGCCAATAACTTGTTGTAAAATTGGTCTTATTCAAAGATAGACACAGCATTGGAAAGGGAATGATTCCCAGATCACAATCCTGAAATTTCAGCCCTCTAGGTGGTCTAGGTCGAGAAATAATGGAGGTCAAAAATTACCCTCCGGGTCTCGACTTTGGACCCTCTGGAACGCTTATTAAGCGAGATATTCGCATTTAAAGTTTGTACTTGGATTTTTGCCCATAACTTGTTGTAAAATTGGTCTTATTCAAAGATAGACACAGCATTGGAAAGGGAATGATTCCCAGATCACAATCCTGAAATTTCAGCCCTCTAGGTGGTCTAGGTCGAGAAATAATGGAGGTCAAAAATTACCCTCCGGGTCTCGACTTTGGACCCTCTGGGACGCATATTAAGCGAGATATTCGCATTTAAAGTTTGCACTTGGATTTTTGCCCATAACTTGATTTAAAATTGGTCTTATTCAAAGATAGACACAGCATTGGAAAGGGAATGATTCCCAGATCACAATCCTGAAATTTCAGCCCTCTAGGTGGTCTAGGTCGAGAAATAATGGAGGTCAAAAATTGCCCTCCGGGTCTCGACTTTGGACCTTCTGGGACGCATATTAAGCGAGATATTCGCATTTAAAGTTTGCACTTGGATTTTTGCCAATAACTTGTTGTAAAATTGGTCTTATTCAAAGATAGACACAGCATTGGAAAGGGAATGATTCCCAGATCACAATCCTGAAATTTCAGCCCTCTAGGTGGTCTAGGTCGAGAAATAATGGAGGTCAAAAATTGCCCTCCGGGTCTCGACTTTGGACCTTCTGGGACGTATATTAAGCGAGATATTCCCATTTAAAGTTTGCACTTGGATTTTTGCCAATAACTTGTTGTAAAATTGGTCTTATTCAAAGATAGACACAGCAATGGAAAGGGAATGATTCCCAGATCACAATCCTGAAATTTCAGCCCTCTAGGTGGTCTAGGTCGAGAAATAATGGAGGTCAAAAATTGCCCTCCGGGTCTCGACTTTGGACCCTCTGGGACGCATATTAAGCGAGATATTCGCATTTAAAGTTTGCACTTGGATTTTTGCCCATAACTTGTTGTAAAATTGGTCTTATTCAAAGATAGACACAGCATTGGAAAGGGAATGATTCCTAGATCACAATCCTGAAATTTCAGCCCTCTAGGTACTCTAGATCGAGAAATAATGGAGGTCAAAAATTGCCCTCCGGGTCTCGACTTTGGACCTTCTGGGACGCATATTAAGCGAGATATTCGCATTTAAAGTTTGCACTTGGATTTTTGCCCATAACTTGTTGTAAAATTGGTCTTATTCAAAGATAGACACAGCATTGGAAAGGGAATGATTCCCAGATCACAATCCTGAAATTTCAGCCCTCTAGCTGGTCTAGGTCGAGAAACAATGGAGGTCAATAATTGCCCTCCGGGTCTCGACTTTGGACCCTCTGGGACGCATATTAAGCGAGATATTCGCATTTAAAGTTTGTACTTGGATTTTTGCCCATAACTTGATTTAAAATTGGTCTTATTCAAAGATAGACACAGCATTGGAAAGGGAATGATTCCTAGATCACAATACTGAAATTTCAGCCCTCTAGGTACTCTAGATCGAGAAATAATGGAGGTCAAAAATTGCCCTCCGGGTCTCGACTTTGGACCTTCTGGGACGCATATTAAGCGAGATATTCGCATTTAAAGTTTGCACTTGGATTTTTGCCCATAACTTGTTGTAAAATTGGTCTTATTCAAAGATAGACACAGCATTGGAAAGGGAATGATTCCCAGATCACAATCCTGAAATTTCAGCCCTCTAGGTGGTCTAGGTCGAGAAATAATGGAGGTCAAAAATTACCCTCCGGGTCTCGACTTTGGACCCTCTGGGACGCATATTAAGCGAGATATTCGCATTTAAAGTTTGCACTTGGATTTTTGCCCATAACTTGATTTAAAATTGGTCTTATTCAAAGATAGACACAGCATTGGAAAGGGAATGATTCCTAGATCACAATCCTGAAATTTCAGCCCTCTATGTGGTCTAGGTCGAGAAATAATGGAGGTCAAAAATTGCCCTCCGGGTCTCGACTTTGGACCTTCTGGGACGCATATTAAGCGAGATATTCGCATTTAAAGTTTGCACTTGGATTTTTGCCCATAACTTGTTGTAAAATTGGTCTTATTCAAAGATAGACACAGCATTGGAAAGGGAATGATTCCCAGATCACAATCCTGAAATTTCAGCCCTCTAGGTGGTCTAGGTCGAGAAATAATGGAGGTCAAAAATTGCCCTCCGGGTCTCGACTTTGGACCTTCTGGGACGCATATTAAGCGAGATATTCGCATTTAAAGTTTGCACTTGGATTTTTGCCAATAACTTGTTGTAAAATTGGTCTTATTCAAAGATAGACACAGCATTGGAAAGGGAATGATTCCCAGATCACAATCCTGAAATTTCAGCCCTCTAGGTGGTCTAGGTCGAGAAATAATGGAGGTCAAAAATTACCCTCCGGGTCTCGACTTTGGACCCTCTGGAACGCTTATTAAGCGAGATATTCGCATTTAAAGTTTGTACTTGGATTTTTGCCCATAACTTGTTGTAAAATTGGTCTTATTCAAAGATAGACACAGCATTGGAAAGGGAATGATTCCCAGATCACAATCCTGAAATTTCAGCCCTCTAGGTGGTCTAGGTCGAGAAATAATGGAGGTCAAAAATTACCCTCCGGGTCTCGACTTTGGACCCTCTGGGACGCATATTAAGCGAGATATTCGCATTTAAAGTTTGCACTTGGATTTTTGCCCATAACTTGATTTAAAATTGGTCTTATTCAAAGATAGACACAGCATTGGAAAGGGAATGATTCCCAGATCACAATCCTGAAATTTCAGCCCTCTAGGTGGTCTAGGTCGAGAAATAATGGAGGTCAAAAATTGCCCTCCGGGTCTCGACTTTGGACCTTCTGGGACGCATATTAAGCGAGATATTCGCATTTAAAGTTTGCACTTGGATTTTTGCCAATAACTTGTTGTAAAATTGGTCTTATTCAAAGATAGACACAGCATTGGAAAGGGAATGATTCCCAGATCACAATCCTGAAATTTCAGCCCTCTAGGTGGTCTAGGTCGAGAAATAATGGAGGTCAAAAATTACCTGCCGGGTCTCGACTTTGGACCCTCTGGAACGCTTATTAAGCGAGATATTCGCATTTAAAGTTTGTACTTGGATTTTTGCCCATAACTTGTTGTAAAATTGGTCTTATTCAAAGATAGACACAGCATTGGAAAGGGAATGATTCCCAGATCACAATCCTGAAATTTCAGCCCTCTAGGTGGTCTAGGTCGAGAAATAATGGAGGTCAAAAATTGCCCTCCGGGTCTCGACTTTGGACCTTCTGGGACGCATATTAAGCGAGATATTCGCATTTAAAGTTTGCACTTGGATTTTTGCCCATAACTTGTTGTAAAATTGGTCTTATTCAAAGATAGACACAGCATTGGAAAGGGAATGATTCCCAGATCACAATCCTGAAATTTCAGCCCTCTAGGTGGTCTAGGTCGAGAAATAATGGAGGTCAAAAATTGCCCTCCGGGTCTCGACTTTGGACCTTCTGGGACGCATATTAAGCGAGATATTCGCATTTAAAGTTTGCACTTGGATTTTTGCCAATAACTTGTTGTAAAATTGGTCTTATTCAAAGATAGACACAGCATTGGAAAGGGAATGATTCCCAGATCACAATCCTGAAATTTCAGCCCTCTAGGTGGTCTAGGTCGAGAAATAATGGAGGTCAAAAATTGCCCTCCGGGTCTCGACTTTGGACCTTCTGGGACGCATATTAAGCGAGATATTCGCATTTAAAGTTTGCACTTGGATTTTTGCCCATAACTTGTTGTAAAATTGGTCTTATTCAAAGATAGACACAGCATTGGAAAGGGAATGATTCCCAGATCACAATCCTGAAATTTCAGCCCTCTAGGTGGTCTAGGTCGAGAAATAATGGAGGTCAAAAATTGCCCTCCGGGTCTCGACTTTGGACCCTCTGGGACGCATATTAAGCGAGATATTCGCATTTAAAGTTTGTACTTGGATTTGTGCCCATAACTTGATTTAAAATTGGTCTTATTCAAAGATAGACACAGCATTGGAAAGGGAATGATTCCTAGATCACAATCCTGAAATTTCAGCCCTCTATGTGGTCTAGGTCGAGAAATAATGGAGGTCAAAAATTGCCCTCCGGGTCTCAACTTTGGACCTTCTGGGACGCATATTAAGCGAGATATTCGCATTTAAAGTTTGCACTTGGATTTTTGCCCATAACTTGTTGTAAAATTGGTCTTATTCAAAGATAGACACAGCATTGGAAAGGGAATGATTCCCAGATCACAATCCTGAAATTTCAGCCCTCTAGGTGGTCTAGGTCGAGAAATAATGGAGGTCAAAAATTGCCCTCCGGGTCTCGACTTTGGACCTTCTGGGACGCATATTAAGCGAGATATTCGCATTTAAAGTTTGCACTTGGATTTTGGCCAATAACTTATTGTAAAATTGGTCTTATTCAAAGATAGACACAGCATTGGAAAGGGAATGATTCCCAGATCACAATCCTGAAATTTCAGCCCTCTAGGTGGTCTAGGTCGAGAAATAATGGAGGTCAAAAATTGCCCTCCGGGTCTCGACTTTGGACCCTCTGGGACGCATATTAAGCGAGATATTCGCATTTAAAGTTTGTACTTGGATTTGTGCCCATAACTTGATTTAAAATTGGTCTTATTCAAAGATAGACACAGCATTGGAAAGAGAATGATTCCTAGATCACAATCCTGAAATTTCAGCCCTCTATGTGGTCTAGGTCGAGAAATAATGGAGGTCAAAAATTGCCCTCCGGGTCTCGACTTTGGACCTTCTGGGACGCATATTAAGCGAGATATTCGCATTTAAAGTTTGCACTTGGATTTTTGCCCATAACTTGTTGTAAAATTGGTCTTATTCAAAGATAGACACAGCATTGGAAAGGGAATGATTCCCAGATCACAATCCTGAAATTTCAGCCCTCTAGGTGGTCTAGGTCGAGAAATAATGGAGGTCAAAAATTGCCCTCCGGGTCTCGACTTTGGACCTTCTGGGACGTATATTAAGCGAGATATTCCCATTTAAAGTTTGCACTTGGATTTTTGCCAATAACTTGTTGTAAAATTGGTCTTATTCAAAGATAGACACAACATTGAAAAGGGAATGATTCCTAGATCACAATCCTGAAATTTCAGCCCTCTAGGTGGTCTAGGTCGAGAAATAATGGAGGTCAAAAATTGCCCTCCGGGTCTCGACTTTGGACCCTCTGGGACGCATATTAAGCGAGATATTCGCATTTAAAGTTTGTACTTGGATTTGTGCCCATAACTTGATTTAAAATTGGTCTTATTCAAAGATAGACACAGCATTGGAAAGGGAATGATTCCTAGATCACAATCCTGAAATTTCAGCCCTCTAGGTACTCTAGATCGAAAAATAATGGAGGTCAAAAATTGCCCTCCGGGTCTCGACTTTGGACCTTCTGGGACGCATATTAAGCGAGATATTCGCATTTAAAGTTTGCACTTGGATTTTTGCCAATAACTTGTTGTAAAATTGGTCTTTTTCAAAGATAGACACAGCATTGGAAAGGGAATGATTCCCAGATCACAATCCTGAAATTTCAGCCCTCTAGGTGGTCTAGGTCGAGAAATAATGGAGGTCAAAAATTGCCCTCCGGGTCTCGACTTTGGACCTTCTGGGACGCACATTAAGCGAGATATTCGCATTTAAAGTTTGCACTTGGATTTTTGCCCATAACTTGTTGTAAAATTGGTCTTATTCAAAGATAGACACAGCATTGGAAAGGGAATGATTCCTAAATCACAATCCTGAAATTTCAGCCCTCTATGTGGTCTAGGTCGAGAAATAATGGAGGCCAAAAATTGCCCTCCGGGTCTCGACTTTGGACCTTCTGGGACGGATATTAAGCGAGATATTCGCATTTAAAGTTTGCACTTGGATTTTTGCCCATAACTTGTAAAATTGGTCTTATTCAAAGATAGACACAGCATTGGAAAGGGAATGACTCCCAGATCACAATCCTGAAATTTCAGCCCTCTAGGTGGTCTAGGTCGAGAAATAATGGAGGTCAAAAATTGCCCTCCGGGTCTCGACTTTGGACCCTCTGGGACGCATATTAAGCGAGATATTCGCATTTAAAGTTTGTACTTGGATTTGTGCCCATAACTTGATTTAAAATTGGTCTTATTCAAAGATAGACACAGCATTGGAAAGGGAATGATTCCTAGATCACAATCCTGAAATTTCAGCCCTTTAGGTACTCTAGATCGAAAAATAATGGAGGTCAAAAATTGCCCTCCGGGTCTCGACTTTGGACCTTCTGGGACGCATATTAAGCGAGATATTCGCATTTAAAGTTTGCACTTGGATTTTTGCCAATAACTTGTTGTAAAATTGGTCTTATTCAAAGATAGACACAGCATTGGAAAGGGAATGATTCCCAGATCACAATCCTGAAATTTCAGCCCTCTAGGTGGTCTAGGTCGAGAAATAATGGAGGTCAAAAATTGCCCTCCGGGTCTCGACTTTGGACCTTCTGGGACGCATATTAAGCGAGATATTCGCATTTAAAGTTTGCACTTGGATTTTTGCCCATAACTTGTTGTAAAATTGGTCTTATTCAAAGATAGACACAGCATTGGAAAGGGAATGATTCCTAAATCACAATCCTGAAATTTCAGCCCTCTATGTGGTCTAGGTCGAGAAATAATGGAGGCCAAAAATTGCCCTCCGGGTCTCGACTTTGGACCTTCTGGGACGCATATTAAGCGAGATATTCGCATTTAAAGTTTGCACATGGGTTTTGCCCATAACTTGTTGTAAAATTAGTCTTATTCAAAGATAGACACAGCATTGGAAAGGGAATGATTCCCAGATCACAATCCTGAAATTTCAGCCCTCTAGGTGGTCTAGGTCGAGAAATAATGGAGGTCAAAAATTGCCCTCCGGGTCTCGACTTTGGACCTTCTGGGACGCATATTAAGCGAGATATTCGCATTTAAAGTTTGTACTTGGATTTGTGCCCATAACTTGTTGTAAAATTGGTCTTATTCAAAGATAGACACAGCATTGGAAAGGGAATGATTCCCAGATCACAATCCTGAAATTTCAGCCCTCTAGGTGGTCTAATTTGAGATATAATGGAGGTTGCCCTCCGGGTCTCGACTTTGGACCCTCTGGGACGCATATTAAGCGAGATATTCGCATTTAAAGTTTGTACTTGGATTTGTGCCCATAACTTGATTTAAAATTGGTCTTATTCAAAGATAGACACAGCATTGGAAAGGGAATGATTCCTAGATCACAATCCTGAAATTTCAGCCCTCTAGGTACTCTAGATCGAAAAATAATGGAGGTCAAAAATTGCCCTCCGGGTCTCGACTTTGGACCTTCTGGGACGCATATTAAGCGAGATATTCGCATTTAAAGTTTGCACTTGGATTTTTGCCAATAACTTGTTGTAAAATTGGTCTTATTCAAAGATAGACACAGCATTGGAAAGGGAATGATTCCCAGATCACAATCCTGAAATTTCAGCCCTCTAGGTGGTCTAGGTCGAGAAATAATGGAGGTCAAAAATTGCCCTCCGGGTCTCGACTTTGGACCTTCTGGGACGCATATTAAGCGAGATATTCGCATTTAAAGTTTGCACTTGGATTTTTGCCCATAACTTGTTGTAAAATTGGTCTTATTCAAAGATAGACACAGCATTGGAAAGGGAATGATTCCTAAATCACAATCCTGAAATTTCAGCCCTCTAGGTGGTCTAGGTCGAGAAATAATGGAGGTCAAAAATTGCCCTCCGGGTCTCGACTTTGGACCTTCTGGGACGCATATTAAGCGAGATATTCGCATTTAAAGTTTGCACATGGGTTTTGCCCATAACTTGTTGTAAAATTAGTCTTATTCAAAGATAGACACAGCATTGGAAAGGGAATGATTCCCAGATCACAATCCTGAAATTTCAGCCCTCTAGGTGGTCTAGGTCGAGAAATAATGGAGGTCAAAAATTGCCCTCCGGGTCTCGACTTTGGACCTTCTGGGACGCATATTAAGCGAGATATTCGCATTTAAAGTTTGTACTTGGATTTGTGCCCATAACTTGTTGTAAAATTGGTCTTATTCAAAGATAGACACAGCATTGGAAAGGGAATGATTCCCAGATCACAATCCTGAAATTTCAGCCCTCTAGGTGGTCTAAGTCGAGAAATAATGGAGGTCAAAAATTGCCCTCCGGGTCTCGACTTTGGACCCTCTGGGACGCATATTAAGCGAGATATTCGCATTTAAAGTTTGCACTTGGATTTGTGCCCATAACTTGTTGTAAAATTGGTCTTATTCAAAGATAGACACAGCATTGGAAAGGGAATGATTCCCAGATCACAATCCTGAAATTTCAGCCCTCTAGGTGGTCTAGGTCGAGAAATAATGGAGGTCAAAAATTGCCCTCCGGGTCTCGACTTTGGACCCTCTGGGACGCATATTAAGCGAGATATTCGCATCTAAAGTTTGCACTTGGATTTTTGCCCATAACTTGTTGTAAAATTGGTCTTATTCAAAGATAGACACAGCATTGGAAAGGGAATGATTCCCAGATCACAATCCTGAAATTTCAGCCCTCTAGGTGGTCTAGGTCGAGAAATAATGGAGGTCAAAAATTGCCCTCCGGGTCTCGACTTTGGACCCTCTGGGACGCATATTAAGCGAGATATTCGCATTTAAAGTTTGCACTTGGATTTTTGCCCATAACTTGTTGTAAAATTGGTCTTATTCAAAGATAGACACAGCATTGGAAAGGGAATGATTCCCAGATCACAATCCTGAAATTTCAGCCCTCTAGGTGGTCTAGGTCGAGAAATAATGGAGGTCAAAAATTGCCCTCCGGGTCTCGACTTTGGACCTTCTGGGACGCATATTAAGCGAGATATTCGCATTTAAAGTTTGCACTTGGATTTTTGCCCATAACTTGTTGTAAAATTAGTCTTATTCAAAGATAGACACAGCATTGGAAAGGGAATGATTCCTAGATCACAATCCTGAAATTTCAGCCCTCTATGTGGTCTAGGTCGAGAAATAATGGAGGTCAAAAATTGCCCTCCGGGTCTCGACTTTGGACCTTTTGGGACGCATATTAAGCGAGATATTCGCATTTAAAGTTTGCACTTGGATTTTTGCCAATAACTTGTTGTAAAATTGGTCTTATTCAAAGATAGACACAGCATTGGAAAGGGAATGATTCCCAGATCACAATCCTGAAATTTCAGCCCTCTAGGTGGTCTAGGTCGAGAAATAATGGAGGTCAAAAATTGGCCTCCGGGTCTCGACTTTGGACCTTCTGGGACGCATATTAAGCGAGATATTCGCATTTAAAGTTTGCACTTGGATTTTTGCCCATAACTTGTTGTAAAATTGGTCTTATTCAAAGATAGACACAGCATTGGAAAGGGAATGATTCCTAAATCACAATCCTGAAATTTCAGCCCTCTATGTGGTCTAGGTCGAGAAATAATGGAGGTCAAAAATTGCCCTCCGGGTCTCGACTTTGGACCTTCTGGGACGCATATTAAGCGAGATATTCGCATTTAAAGTTTGCACTTGGATTTTTGCCCATAACTTGTTGTAAAATTGGTCTTATTCAAAGATAGACACAGCATTGGAAAGGGAATGATTCCCAGATCACAATCCTGAAGTTTCAGCCCTCTAGGTGGTCTAGGTCGAGAAATAATGGAGGTCAAAAATTGCCCTCCGGGTCTCGACTTTGGACCTTCTGGGACGCATATTAAGCGAGATATTCGCATTTAAAGTTTGTACTTGGATTTGTGCCCATAACTTGTTGTAAAATTGGTCTTATTCAAAGATGGACACAGCATTGGAAAGGGAATGATTCCCAGATCACAATCCTGAAATTTCAGCCCTCTAGGTGGTCTAAGTCGAGAAATAATGGAGGTCAAAAATTGCCCTCCGGGTCTCGACTTTGGACCCTCTGGGACGCATATTAAGCGAGATATTCGCATTTAAAGTTTGCACTTGGATTTTTGCCCATAACTTGTTGTAAAATTGGTCTTATTCAAAGATAGACACAGCATTGGAAAGGGAATGATTCCTAGATCACAATCCTGAAATTTCAGCCCTCTAGGTACTCTAGATCGAGAAATAATGGAGGTCGAAAATTGCCCTCCGGGCCTCGACTTTGGACCTTCTGGGACTCATATTAAGCGAGATATTCGCATTTAAAGTTTGCACTTGGATTTTTGCCCATAACTTGTTGTAAAATTGGTCTTATTCAAAGATAGACACAGCATTGGAAAGGGAATGATTCCCAGATCACAATCCTGAAATTTCAGCCCTCTAGGTGGTCTAGGTCGAGAAATAATGGAGGTCAAAAATTGCCCTCCGGGTCTCGACTTTGGACCCTCTGGGACGCATTTTAAGCGAGATATTCGCATTTAAAGTTTGCACTTGGATTTTTGCCCATAACTTGTTGTAAAATTGGTCTTATTCAAAGATAGACACAGCATTGGAAAGGGAATGATTCCTAGATCAAAATCCTGAAATTTCAGCCCTCTAGGTGCTCTAGATCGAGAAATAATGGAGGTCAAAAATTGCCCTCCGGGTCTCGACTTTGGACCCTCTGGGACGCATATTTAGCGAGATATTCGCATTTAAAGTTTGTACTTGGATTTGTGCCCATAACTTGATTTAAAATTGGTCTTATTCAAAGATAGACACAGCATTGGAAAGGGAATGATTCCTAGATCACAATCCTGAAATTTCAGCCCTCTAGGTGCTCTAGATCGAGAAATAATGGAGGTCAAAAATTGCCCTCCGGGTCTCGACTTTGGACCTTCTGGGACGCATATTAAGCGAGATATTCGCATTTAAAGTTTGCACTTGGATTTTTGCCCATAACTTGTTGTAAAATTGGTCTTATTCAAAGATAGACACAGCATTGGAAAGGGAATGATTCCTAGATCACAATCCTGAAATTTCAGGACTCTAGGTACTCTAGATCGAGAAATAATGGATGTCAAAAATTGCCCTCCGGGTCTCGACTTTGGACCCTCTGGGACGCATATTAAGCGAGATATTCGCATTTAAAGTTTGCACTTGGATTTTTGCCCATAACTTGTTGTAAAATTGGTCTTATTCAAAGATAGACACAGCATTGGAAAGGGAATGATTCCTAGATCACAATCCTGAAATTTCAGCCCTCTAGGTACTCTAGATCGAGAAATAATGGAGGTCAAAAATTGCCCTCCGGGTCTCGACTTTGGACCCTCTGGGACGCATATTAAGCGAGATATTCGCATTTAAAGTTTGCACTTGGATTTTTGCCCATAACTTGTTGTAAAATTGGTCTTATTCAAAGATAGACACAGCATTGGAAAGGGAATGATTCCTAGATCACAATCCTGAAATTTCAGCCCTCTAGGTACTCTAGATCGAGAAATAATGGAGGTCAAAAATTGCCCTCCGGGTCTCGACTTTGGACCTTCTGGGACGCATATTAAGCGAGATATTCGCATTTAAAGTTTGCACTTGGATTTTTGCCCATAACTTGTTGTAAAATTGGTCTTATTCAAAGAAAGACACAGCATTGGAAAGGGAATGATTCCTAGATCACAATCCTGAAATTTCAGCCCTCTAGGTACTCTAGATCGAGAAATAATGGAGGTCAAAAATTGCCCTCCGGGTCTCGACTTTGGACCCTCTGGGACGCATATTAAGCGAGATATTCGCATTTAAAGTTTGCACTTGGATTTTTGCCCATAACTTGTTGTAAAATTGGTCTTATTCAAAGATAGACACAGCATTGGAAAGGGAATGATTCCCAGATCACAATCCTGAAGTTTCAGCCCTCTAGGTGGTCTAGGTCGAGAAATAATGGAGGTCAAAAATTGCCCTCCGGGTCTCGACTTTGGACCTTCTGGGACGCATATTAAGCGAGATATTCGCATTTAAAGTTTGTACTTGGATTTGTGCCCATAACTTGTTGTAAAATTGGTCTTATTCAAAGATGGACACAGCATCACAATCCTGAAATTTCAGCCCTCTAGGTGGTCTAAGTCGAGAAATAATGGAGGTCAAAAATTGCCCTCCGGGTCTCGACTTTGGACCCTCTGGGACGCATTTTAAGCGAGATATTCGCATTTAAAGTTTGCACTTGGATTTTTGCCCATAACTTGTTGTAAAATTGGTCTTATTCAAAGATAGACACAGCATTGGAAAGGGAATGATTCCTAGATCACAATCCTGAAATTTCAGCCCTCTAGGTACTCTAGATCGAGAAATAATGGAGGTCAAAAATTGCCCTCCGGGTCTCGACTTTGGACCTTCTGGGACGCATATTAAGCGAGATATTCGCATTTAAAGTTTGCACTTGGATTTTTGCCCATAACTTGTTGTAAAATTGGTCTTATTCAAAGATAGACACAGCATTGGAAAGGGAATGATTCCCAGATCACAATCCTGAAATTTCAGCCCTCTAGGTGGTCTAGGTCGAGAAATAATGGAGGTCAAAAATTGCCCTCCGGGTCTCGACTTTGGACCCTCTGGGACGCATTTTAAGCGAGATATTCGCATTTAAAGTTTGCACTTGGATTTTTGCCCATAACTTGTTGTAAAATTGGTCTTATTCAAAGATAGACACAGCATTGGAAAGGGAATGATTCCTAGATCAAAATCCTGAAATTTCAGCCCTCTAGGTGCTCTAGATCGAGAAATAATGGAGGTCAAAAATTGCCCTCCGGGTCTCGACTTTGGACCCTCTGGGACGCATATTTAGCGAGATATTCGCATTTAAAGTTTGTACTTGGATTTGTGCCCATAACTTGATTTAAAATTGGTCTTATTCAAAGATAGACACAGCATTGGAAAGGGAATGATTCCTAGATCACAATCCTGAAATTTCAGCCCTCTAGGTACTCTAGATCGAAAAATAATGGAGGTCAAAAATTGCCCTCCGGGTCTCGACTTTGGACCTTCTGGGACGCATATTAAGCGAGATATTCGCATTTAAAGTTTGCACTTGGATTTTTGCCCATAACTTGTTGTAAAATTGGTCTTATTCAAAGATAGACACAGCATTGGAAAGGGAATGATTCCTAGATCACAATCCTGAAATTTCAGGACTCTAGGTACTCTAGATCGAGAAATAATGGAGGTCAAAAATTGGCCTCCGGGTCTCGACTTTGGACCCTCTGGGACGCATATTAAGCGAGATATTCGCATTTAAAGTTTGCACTTGGATTTTTGCCCAAAACTTGTTGTAAAATTGGTCTTATTCAAAGATAGACACAGCATTGGAAAGGGAATGATTCCTAGATCACAATCCTGAAATTTCAGCCCTCTAGGTACTCTAGATCGAGAAATAATGGAGGTCAAAAATTGCCCTCCGGGTCTCGACTTTGGACCTTCTGGGACGCATATTAAGCGAGATATTCGCATTTAAAGTTTGCACTTGGATTTTTGCCCATAACTTGTTGTAAAATTGGTCTTATTCAAAGATAGACACAGCATTGGAAAGGGAATGATTCCTAGATCACAATCCTGAAATTTCAGCCCTCTAGGTACTCTAGATCGAGAAATAATGGAGGTCAAAAATTGCCCTCCAGGTCTCGACTTTGGACCTTCTGGGACGCATATTAAGCGAGATATTCGCATTTAAAGTTTGCACTTGGATTTTTGCCCATAACTTGTTGTAAAATTGGTCTTATTCAAAGATAGACACAGCATTGGAAAGGGAATGATTCCTAGATCACAATCCTGAAATTTCAGCCCTCTAGGTACTCTAGATCGAGAAATAATGGAGGTCAAAAATTGCCCTCCGGGTCTCGACTTTGGACCCTCTGGGACGCATATTAAGCGAGATATTCGCATTTAAAGTTTGCACTTGGATTTTTGCCCATAACTTGTTGTAAAATTGGTCTTATTCAAAGATAGACACAGCATTGGAAAGGGAATGATTTCCAGATCACAATCCTGAAATTTCAGCCCTCTAGGTGGTCTAGGTCGAGAAATAATGGAGGTCAAAAATTGCACTCCGGGTCTCGACTTTGGACCTTCTGGGACGCATATTAAGCGAGATATTCGCATTTAAAGTTTGTACTTGGATTTGTGCCCATAACTTGTTGTAAAATTGGTCTTATTCAAAGATAGACACAGCATTGGAAAGGGAATGATTCCCAGATCACAATCCTGAAATTTCAGCCCTCTAGGTGGTCTAAGTCGAGAAATAATGGAGGTCAAAAATTGCCCTCCGGGTCTCGACTTTGGACCCTCTGGGACGCATATTAAGCGAGATATTCGCATTTAAAGTTTGCACTTGGATTTTTGCCCATAACTTGTTGTAAAATTGGTGTTATGCAAAGATAGACACAACATTGGAAAGGGAATGATTTCCAGATCACAATCCTGAAATTTCAGCCCTCTAGGTACTCTAGATCGAGAAATAATGGAGGTCAAAAATTGCCCTCCGGGTCTCGACTTTGGACGTTCTGGGACGCATATTAAGCGAGATATTCGCATTTAAAGTTTGTACTTGGATTTGTGCCCATAACTTGTTGTAAAATTGGTCTTATTCAAAGATAGACACAGCATTGGAAAGGGAATGATTCCCAGATCACAATCCTGAAATTTCAGCCCTCTAGGTGGTCTAGGTCGAGAAAAATAATGGAGGTCAAAAATTGCCCTCCGGGTCTCGACTTTGGACCCTCTGGGACGCATATTAAGCGAGATATTCGCATTTAAAGTTTGCACTTGGATTTTTGCCCATAACTTGTTGTAAAATTGGTCTTATTCAAAGATAGACACAGCATTGGAAAGGGAATGATTCCCAGATCACAATCCTGAAATTTCAGCCCTCTAGGTGGTCTAGGTCGAGAAATAATGGAGGTCAAAAATTGCCCTCCGGGTCTCGACTTTGGACCCTCTGGGACGCATATTAAGCGAGATATTCGCATTTAAAGTTTGTACTTGGATTTGTGCCCATAACTTGTTGTAAAATTGGTCTTATTCAAAGATAGACACAGCATTGGAAAGGGAATGATTCCTAGATCACAATCCTGAAATTTCAGCCCTCTAGGTACTCTAGATCGAGAAATAATGGAGGTCAAAAATTGCCCTCCGGGTCTCGACTTTGGACCCTCTGGGACGCATATTAAGCGAGATATTCGCATTTAAAGTTTGCACTTGGATTTTTGCCCATAACTTGTTGTAAAATTGGTCTTATTCAAAGATAGACACAGCATTGGAAAGGGAATGATTTCCAGATCACAATCCTGAAATTTCAGCCCTCTAGGTGGTCTAGATCGAGAAATAATGGAGGTCAAAAATTGCCCTCCGGGTCTCGACTTTGGACCTTCTGGGACGCATATTAAGCGAGATATTCGCATTTAAAGTTTGTACTTGGATTTGTGCCCATAACTTGTTGTAAAATTGGTCTTATTCAAAGATAGACACAGCATTGGAAAGGGAATGATTCCCAGATCACAATCCTGAAATTTCAGCCCTCTAGGTGGTCTAAGTCGAGAAATAATGGAGGTCAAAAATTGCCCTCCGGGTCTCGACTTTGGACCCTCTGGGACGCATATTAAGCGAGATATTCGCATTTAAAGTTTGCACTTGGATTTTTGCCCATAACTTGTTGTAAAATTGGTCTTATTCAAAGATAGACACAGCATTGGAAAGGGAATGATTTCCAGATCACAATCCTGAAATTTCAGCCCTCTAGGTACTCTAGATCGAGAAATAATGGAGGTCAAAAATTGCCCTCCGGGTCTCGACTTTGGACGTTCTGGGACGCATATTAAGCGAGATATTCGCATTTAAAGTTTGTACTTGGATTTGTGCCCATAACTTGTTGTAAAATTGGTCTTATTCAAAGATAGACACAGCATTGGAAAGGGAATGATTCCCAGATCACAATCCTGAAATTTCAGCCCTCTAGGTGGTCTAGGTCGAGAAAAATAATGGAGGTCAAAAATTGCCCTCCGGGTCTCGACTTTGGACCCTCTGGGACGCATATTAAGCGAGATATTCGCATTTAAAGTTTGCACTTGGATTTTTGCCCATAACTTGTTGTAAAATTGGTCTTATTCAAAGATAGACACAGCATTGGAAAGGGAATGATTCCCAGATCACAATCCTGAAATTTCAGCCCTCTAGGTGGTCTAGGTCGAGAAATAATGGAGGTCAAAAATTGCCCTCCGGGTCTCGACTTTGGACCCTCTGGGACGCATATTAAGCGAGATATTCGCATTTAAAGTTTGTACTTGGATTTGTGCCCATAACTTGTTGTAAAATTGGTCTTATTCAAAGATAGACACAGCATTGGAAAGGGAATGATTCCCAGATCACAATCCTGAAATTTCAGCCCTCTAGGTGGTCTAGGTCGAGAAATAATGGAGGTCAAAAATTGCCCTCCGGGTCTCGACTTTGGACCCTCTGGGACGCATATTAAGCGAGATATTCGCATTTAAAGTTTGCACTTGGATTTTTGCCCATAACTTGTTGTAAAATTGGTCTTATTCAAAGATAGACACAGCATTGGAAAGGGAATGATTCCCAGATCACAATCCTGAAATTTAAGCCCTCTAGGTGGTCTAGGTCGAGAAATAATGGAGGTCAAAAATTGCCCTCCGGGTCTCGACTTTGGACCCTCTGGGACGCATATTAAGCGAGATATTCGCATTTAAAGTTTGCACTTGGATTTTTGCCCATAACTTGTTGTAAAATTGGTCTTATTCAAAGATAGACACAGCATTGGAAAGGGAATGATTCCCACATCACAATCCTGAAATTTCAGCCCTCTAGGTGGTCTAGGTCGAGAAATAATGGAGGTCAAAAATTGCCCTCCGGGTCTCGACTTTGGACCTTCTGGGACGCATATTAAGCGAGATATTCGCATTTAAAGTTTGCACTTGGATTTTTGCCCATAACTTGTTGTAAAATTGGTCTTATTCAAAGATAGACACAGCATTGGAAAGGGAATGATTCCTAGATCACAATCCTGAAATTTCAGCCCTCTAGGTACTCTAGATCGAGAAATAATGGAGGTCAAAAATTGTCCTCCGGGTCTCGACTTTGGACCCTCTGGGACGCATATTAAGCGAGATATTCGCATTTAAAGTTTGCACTTGGATTTTTGCCCATAACTTGTTGTAAAATTGGTCTTATTCAAAGATAGACACAGCATTGGAAAGGGAATGATTCCTAGATCACAATCCTGAAATTTCAGCCCTCTTGGTACTCTAGATCGAGAAATAATGGAGGTCAAAAATTGCCCTCCGGGTCTCGACTTTGGACCTTCTGGGACGCATATTAAGCGAGATATTCGCATTTAAAGTTTGCACTTGGATTTTTGCCCATAACTTGTTGTAAAATTGGTCTTATTCAAAGATAGACACAGCATTGGAAAGGGAATGATTCCCAGATCACAATCCTAAAATTTCAGCCCTCTAGGTGGTCTAGGTCGAGAAATAATGGAGGTCAAAAATTGCCCTCCGGGTCTCGACTTTGGACCCTCTGGGACGCATATTAAGCGAGATATTCGCATTTAAAGTTTGTACTTGGATTTGTGCCCATAACTTGATTTAAAATTGGTCTTATTCAAAGATAGACACAGCATTGGAAAGGGAATGATTCCTAGATCACAATCCTGAAATTTCAGCCCTCTAGGTGCTCTAGATCGAGAAATAATGGAGGTCAAAAATTGCCCTCCGGGTCTCGACTTTGGACCCTCTGGGACGCATATTAAGCGAGATATTCGCATTTAAAGTTTGCACTTGGATTTTTGCCCATAACTTGTTGTAAAATTGGTCTTATTCAAAGATAGACACAGCATTGGAAAGGGAATGATTCCTAGATCACAATCCTGAAATTTCAGCCCTCTAGGTGCTCTAGATCGAGAAATAATGGAGGTCAAAAATTGCCCTCCGGGTCTCGACTTTGGACCTTCTGGGACGCATATTAAGCGAGATATTCGCATTTAAAGTTTGCACTTGGATTTTTGCCCATAACTTGTTGTAAAATTGGTCTTATTCAAAGATAGACACAGCATTGGAAAGGGAATGATTCCCAGATCACAATCCTGAAATTTCAGCCCTCTAGGTGGTCTAGGTCGAGAAATAATGGAGGTCAAAAATTGCCCTCCGGGTCTCGACTTTGGACCCTCTGGGACGCATATTAAGCGAGATATTCGCATTTAAAGTTTGTACTTGGATTTGTGCCCATAACTTGTTGTAAAATTGGTCTTATTCAAAGATAGACACAGCATTGGAAAGGGAATGATTCCCAGATCACAATCCTGAAATTTCAGCCCTCTAGGTGGTCTAGGTCGAGAAATAATGGAGGTCAAAAATTGCCCTCCGGGTCTCGACTTTGGACCCTCTGGGACGCATATTAAGCGAGATATTCGCATTTAAAGTTCGCACTTGGATTTTTGCCCATAACTTGTTGTAAAATTGGTCTTATTCAAAGATAGACACAGCATTGGAAAGGGAATGATTCCTAGATCAAAATCCTGAAATTTCAGCCCTCTAGGTGCTCTAGATCGAGAAATAATGGAGGTCAAAAATTGCCCTCCGGGTCTCGACTTTGGACCCTCTGGGACGCATATTAAGCGAGATATTCGCATTTAAAGTTTGTACTTGGATTTGTGCCCATAACTTGATTTAAAATTGGTCTTATTCAAAGATAGACACAGCATTGGAAAGGGAATGATTCCTAGATCACAATCCTGAAATTTCAGCCCTCTAGGTACTCTAGATCGAGAAATAATGGAGGTCAAAAATTGCCCTCCGGGTCTCGACTTTGGACCTTCTGGGACGCATATTAAGCGAGATATTCGCATTTAAAGTTTGCACTTGGATTTTTGCCCATAACTTGTTGTAAAATTGGTCTTATTCAAAGATAGACACAGCATTGGAAAGGGAATGATTCCTAGATCACAATCCTGAAATTTCAGGACTCTAGGTACTCTAGATCGAGAAATAATGGAGGTCAAAAATTGGCCTCCGGGTCTCGACTTTGGACCCTCTGGGACGCATATTAAGCGAGATATTCGCATTTAAAGTTTGCACTTGGATTTTTGCCCAAAACTTGTTGTAAAATTGGTCTTATTCAAAGATTTTTTTTTTTTTTTTTTTTTTTTTCCGCAGGAAGGTGAGAAATCTTCATGAGACACTATAAGCCCGATGCTTATAGTAGTGTCAGATTTTTACTGACTAAAACTCACCTCCTTATCTTCTATATTATTACTACAACTAAGTCCAGCTTAACAAGTAGTTTTAGCGTCATTTTGTTCGCGTTTTGTCAGGAAGCTCCCCAACGAGAGGACCTGAAGATTCCACAAAATTCGAGTGGAGAGATTAATTTGTTTGCGCTAGATCAGAAGGTCTTGTTCGGTGCAGACGCCGAAAAACGAACGCCTCGCTAACAGATTGTTGGATTAAGTTATTACTATGAGTTCTAAGTCGTGATCTTAGCTCTGTAGCAAATTTTTTAATTAATTAATTATTATTATTCAAAGATAGACACAGCATTGGAAAGGGAATGATTCCTAGATCACAATCCTGAAATTTCAGCCCTCTAGGTACTCTAGATCGAGAAATAATGGAGGTCAAAAATTGCCCTCCGGGTCTCGACTTTGGACCCTCTGGGACGCATATTAAGCGAGATATTCGCATTTAAAGTTTGCACTTGGATTTTTGCCCATAACTTGTTGTAAAATTGGTCTTATTCAAAGATAGACACAGCATTGGAAAGGGAATGATTTCCAGATCACAATCCTGAAATTTCAGCCCTCTAGGTGGTCTAGGTCGAGAAATAATGGAGGTCAAAAATTGCCCTCCGGGTCTCGACTTTGGACCCTCTGGGACGCATATTAAGCGAGATATTCGCATTTAAAGTTTGTACTTGGATTTGTGCCCATAACTTGTTGTAAAATTGGTCTTATTCAAAGATAGACACAGCATTGGAAAGGGAATGATTCCCAGATCACAATCCTGAAATTTCAGCCCTCTAGGTGGTCTAGGTCGAGAAATAATGGAGGTCAAAAATTGCCCTCCGGGTCTCGACTTTGGACCCTCTGGGACGCATATTAAGCGAGATATTCGCATTTAAAGTTTGCACTTGGATTTTTGCCCATAACTTGTTGTAAAATTGGTCTTATTCAAAGATAGACACAGCATTGGAAAGGGAATGATTCCCAGATCACAATCCTGAAATTTCAGCCCTCTAGGTGGTCTAGGTCGAGAAATAATGGAGGTCAAAAATTGCCCTCCGGGTCTCGACTTTGGACCCTCTGGGACGCATATTAAGCGAGATATTCGCATTTAAAGTTTGCACTTGGATTTTTGCCCATAACTTGTTGTAAAATTGGTCTTATTCAAAGATAGACACAGCATTGGAAAGGGAATGATTCCCACATCACAATCCTGAAATTTCAGCCCTCTAGGTGGTCTAGGTCGAGAAATAATGGAGGTCAAAAATTGCCCTCCGGGTCTCGACTTTGGACCTTCTGGGACGCATATTAAGCGAGATATTCGCATTTAAAGTTTGCACTTGGATTTTTGCCCATAACTTGTTGTAAAATTGGTCTTATTCAAAGATAGACACAGCATTGGAAAGGGAATGATTCCTAGATCACAATCCTGAAATTTCAGCCCTCTTGGTACTCTAGATCGAGAAATAATGGAGGTCAAAAATTGCCCTCCGGGTCTCGACTTTGGACCTTCTGGGACGCATATTAAGCGAGATATTCGCATTTAAAGTTTGCACTTGGATTTTTGCCCATAACTTGTTGTAAAATTGGTCTTATTCAAAGATAGACACAGCATTGGAAAGGGAATGATTCCCAGATCACAATCCTAAAATTTCAGCCCTCTAGGTGGTCTAGGTCGAGAAATAATGGAGGTCAAAAATTGCCCTCCGGGTCTCGACTTTGGACCCTCTGGGACGCATATTAAGCGAGATATTCGCATTTAAAGTTTGTACTTGGATTTGTGCCCATAACTTGATTTAAAATTGGTCTTATTCAAAGATAGACACAGCATTGGAAAGGGAATGATTCCTAGATCACAATCCTGAAATTTCAGCCCTCTAGGTACTCTAGATCGAGAAACAATGGAGGTCAAAAATTGCCCTCCGGGTCTCGACTTTGGACCCTCTGGGACGCATATTAAGCGAGATATTCGCATTTAAAGTTTGCACTTGGATTTTTGCCCATAACTTGTTGTAAAATTGGTCTTATTCAAAGATAGACACAGCATTGGAAAGGGAATGATTCCTAGATCACAATCCTGAAATTTCAGCCCTCTAGGTGCTCTAGATCGAGAAATAATGGAGGTCAAAAATTGCCCTCCGGGTCTCGACTTTGGACCTTCTGGGACGCATATTAAGCGAGATATTCGCATTTAAAGTTTGCACTTGGATTTTTGCCCATAACTTGTTGTAAAATTGGTCTTATTCAAAGATAGACACAGCATTGGAAAGGGAATGATTCCCAGATCACAATCCTGAAATTTCAGCCCTCTAGGTGGTCTAGGTCGAGAAATAATGGAGGTCAAAAATTGCCCTCCGGGTCTCGACTTTGGACCCTCTGGGACGCATATTAAGCGAGATATTCGCATTTAAAGTTTGTACTTGGATTTGTGCCCATAACTTGTTGTAAAATTGGTCTTATTCAAAGATAGACACAGCATTGGAAAGGGAATGATTCCCAGATCACAATCCTGAAATTTCAGCCCTCTAGGTGGTCTAGGTCGAGAAATAATGGAGGTCAAAAATTGCCCTCCGGGTCTCGACTTTGGACCCTCTGGGACGCATATTAAGCGAGATATTCGCATTTAAAGTTTGCACTTGGATTTTTGCCCATAACTTGTTGTAAAATTGGTCTTATTCAAAGATAGACACAGCATTGGAAAGGGAATGATTCCTAGATCAAAATCCTGAAATTTCAGCCCTCTAGGTGCTCTAGATCGAGAAATAATGGAGGTCAAAAATTGCCCTCCGGGTCTCGACTTTGGACCCTCTGGGACGCATATTAAGCGAGATATTCGCATTTAAAGTTTGTACTTGGATTTGTGCCCATAACTTGATTTAAAATTGGTCTTATTCAAAGATAGACACAGCATTGGAAAGGGAATGATTCCTAGATCACAATCCTGAAATTTCAGCCCTCTAGGTGCTCTAGATCGAGAAATAATGGAGGTCAAAAATTGCCCTCCGGGTCTCGACTTTGGACCTTCTGGGACGCATATTAAGCGAGATATTCGCATTTAAAGTTTGCACTTGGATTTTTGCCCATAACTTGTTGTAAAATTGGTCTTATTCAAAGATAGACACAGCATTGGAAAGGGAATGATTCCTAGATCACAATCCTGAAATTTCAGGACTCTAGGTACTCTAGATCGAGAAATAATGGAGGTCAAAAATTGGCCTCCGGGTCTCGACTTTGGACCCTCTGGGACGCATATTAAGCGAGATATTCGCATTTAAAGTTTGCACTTGGATTTTTGCCCAAAACTTGTTGTAAAATTGGTCTTATTCAAAGATTTTTTTTTTTTTTTTTTTTTTTTCCGCAGGAAGGTGAGAAATCTTCATGAGACACTATAAGCCCGATGCTTATAGTAGTGTCAGATTTTTACTGACTAAAACTCACCTCCTTATCTTCTATATTATTACTACAACTAAGTCCAGCTTAACAAGTAGTTTTAGCGTCATTTTGTTCGCGTTTTGTCAGGAAGCTCCCCAACGAGAGGACCTGAAGATTCCACAAAATTCGAGTGGAGAGATTAATTTGTTTGCGCTAGATCAGAAGGTCTTGTTCGGTGCAGACGCCGAAAAACGAACGCCTCGCTAACAGATTGTTGGATTAAGTTATTACTATGAGTTCTAAGTCGTGATCTTAGCTCTGTAGCAAATTTTTTAATTAATTAATTATTATTATTCAAAGATAGACACAGCATTGGAAAGGGAATGATTCCTAGATCACAATCCTGAAATTTCAGCCCTCTAGGTACTCTAGATCGAGAAATAATGGAGGTCAAAAATTGCCCTCCGGGTCTCGACTTTGGACCCTCTGGGACGCATATTAAGCGAGATATTCGCATTTAAAGTTTGCACTTGGATTTTTGCCCATAACTTGTTGTAAAATTGGTCTTATTCAAAGATAGACACAGCATTGGAAAGGGAATGATTCCTAGATCACAATCCTGAAATTTCAGCCCTCTAGGTGCTCTAGATCGAGAAATAATGGAGGTCAAAAATTGCCCTCCGGGTCTCGACTTTGGACCTTCTGGGACGCATATTAAGCGAGATATTCGCATTTAAAGTTTGCACTTGGATTTTTGCCCATAACTTGTTGTAAAATTGGTCTTATTCAAAGATAGACACAGCATTGGAAAGGGAATGATTCCTAGATCACAATCCTGAAATTTCAGCCCTCTAGGTACTCTAGATCGAGAAATAATGGAGGTCAAAAATTGCCCTCCGGGTCTCGACTTTGGACCCTCTGGGACGCATATTAAGCGAGATATTCGCATTTAAAGTTTGCACTTGGATTTTTGCCCATAACTTGTTGTAAAATTGGTCTTATTCAAAGATAGACACAGCATTGGAAAGGGAATGATTCCTAGATCACAATCCTGAAATTTCAGCCCTCTAGGTACTCTAGATCGAGAAATAATGGAGGTCAAAAATTGCCCTCCGGGTCTCGACTTTGGACCCTCTGGGACGCATATTAAGCGAGATATTCGCATTTAAAGTTTGCACTTGGATTTTTGCCCATAACTTGTTGTAAAATTGGTCTTATTCAAAGATAGACACAGCATTGGAAAGGGAATGATTCCCAGATCACAATCCTGAAATTTCAGCCTTCTAGGTGGTCTAGGTCGAGAAATAATGGAGGTCAAAAATTGCCCTCCGGGTCTCGACTTTGGACCCTCTGGGACGCATATTAAGCGAGATATTCGCATTTAAAGTTTGCACTTGGATTTTTGCCCATAACTTGTTGTAAAATTGGTCTTATTCAAAGATAGACACAGCATTGGAAAGGGAATGATTCCTAGATCAAAATCCTGAAATTTCAGCCCTCTAGGTGCTCTAGATCGAGAAATAATGGAGGTCAAAAATTGCCCTCCGGGTCTCGACTTTGGACCCTCTGGGACGCATATTAAGCGAGATATTCGCATTTAAAGTTTGTACTTGGATTTGTGCCCATAACTTGATTTAAAATTGGTCTTATTCAAAGATAGACACAGCATTGGAAAGGGAATGATTCCTAGATCACAATCCTGAAATTTCAGCCCTCTAGGTACTCTAGATCGAGAAATAATGGAGGTCAAAAATTGCCCTCCGGGTCTCGACTTTGGACCTTCTGGGACGCATATTAAGCGAGATATTCGCATTTAAAGTTTGCACTTGGATTTTTGCCCATAACTTGTTGTAAAATTGGTCTTATTCAAAGATAGACACAGCATTGGAAAGGGAATGATTCCTAGATCACAATCCTGAAATTTCAGCCCTCTAGGTACTCTAGATCGAGAAATAATGGAGGTCAAAAATTGCCCTCCGGGTCTCGACTTTGGACCCTCTGGGACGCATATTAAGCGAGATATTCGCATTTAAAGTTTGCACTTGGATTTTTGCCTATAACTTGTTGTAAAATTGGTCTTATTCAAAGATAGACACAGCATTGGAAAGGGAATGATTCCTAGATCACAATCCTGAAATTTCAGCCCTCTAGGTACTCTAGATCGAGAAATAATGGAGGTCAAAAATTGCCCTCCGGGTCTCGACTTTGGACCTTCTGGGACGCATATTAAGCGAGATATTCGCATTTAAAGTTTGCACTTGGATTTTTGCCCATAACTTGTTGTAAAATTGGTCTTATTCAAAGATAGACACAGCATTGGAAAGGGAATGATTCCCAGATCACAATCCTGAAATTTCAGCCCTCTAGGTGGTCTAGGTCGAGAAATAATGGAGGTCAAAAATTGCCCTCCGGGTCTCGACTTTGGACCCTCTGGGACGCATATTAAGCGAGATATTCGCATTTAAAGTTTGTACTTGGATTTTTGCCCATAACTTGTTGTAAAATTGGTCTTATTCAAAGATAGACACAGCATTGGAAAGGGAATGATTCCCAGATCACAATCCTGAAATTTCAGCCCTCTAGGTGGTCTACGTCGAGAAATAATGGAGGTCAAAAATTGCCCTCCGGGTCTCGACTTTGGACCCTCTGGGACGCATATTAAGCGAGATATTCGCATTTAAAGTTTGCACTTGGATTTTTGCCCATAACTTGTTGTAAAATTGGTCTTATTCAAAGATAGACACAGCATTGGAAAGGGAATGATTCCCAGATCACAATCCTGAAATTTCAGCCCTCTAGGTGGTCTAGGTCGAGAAATAATGGAGGTCAAAAATTGCCCTCCGGGTCTCGACTTTGGACCTTCTGGGACGCATATTAAGCGAGATATTCGCATTTAAAGTTTGCACTTGGATTTTTGCCCATAACTTGTTGTAAAATTGGTCTTATTCAAAGATAGACACAGCATTGAAAAGGGAATGATTCCTAGATCACAATCCTGAAATTTCAGCCCTCTAGGTACTCTAGATCGAGAAATAATGGAGGTCAAAAATTGTCCTCCGGGTCTCGACTTTAAACCCTCTGGGACGCATATTAAGCGAGATATTCGCATTTAAAGTTTGCACTTGGATTTTTGCCCATAACTTGTTGTGAAATTGGTCTTATTCAAAGATAGACACAGCATTGGAAAGGGAATGATTCCTAGATCACAATCCTGAAATTTCAGCCCTCTTGGTACTCTAGATCGAGAAATAATGGAGGTCAAAAATTGCCCTCCGGGTCTCGACTTTGGACCTTCTGGGACGCATATTAAGCGAGATATTCGCATTTAAAGTTTGCACTTGGATTTTTGCCCATAACTTGTTGTAAAATTGGTCTTATTCAAAGATAGGCACAGCATTGGAAAGGGAATGATTCCCAGATCACAATCCTAAAATTTCAGCCCTCTAGGTGGTCTAGGTCGAGAAATAATGGAGGTCAAAAATTGCCCTCCGGGTCTCGACTTTGGACCCTCTGGAACGCATATTAAGCGAGATATTCGCATTTAAAGTTTGTACTTGGATTTGTGCCCATAACTTGATTTAAAATTGGTCTTATTCAAAGATAGACACAGCATTGGAAAGGGAATGATTCCTAGATCACAATCCTGAAATTTCAGCCCTCTAGGTACTCTAGATCGAGAAATAATGGAGGTCAAAAATTGCCCTCCGGGTCTCGACTTTGGACCCTCTGGGACGCATATTAAGCGAGATATTCGCATTTAAAGTTTGCACTTGGATTTTTGCCCATAACTTGTTGTAAAATTGGTCTTATTCAAAGATAGACACAGCATTGGAAAGGGAATGATTCCTAGATCACAATCCTGAAATTTCAGCCCTCTAGGTACTCTAGATCGAGAAATAATGGAGGTCAAAAATTGCCCTCCGGGTCTCGACTTTGGACCTTCTGGGACGCATATTAAGCGAGATATTCGCATTTAAAGTTTGCACTTGGATTTTTGCCCATAACTTGTTGTAAAATTGGTCTTATTCAAAGATAGACACAGCATTGGAAAGGGAATGATTCCCAGATCACAATCCTGAAATTTCAGCCCTCTAGGTGGTCTAGGTCGAGAAATAATGGAGGTCAAAAATTGCCCTCCGGGTCTCGACTTTGGACCCTCTGGGACGCATATTAAGCGAGATATTCGCATTTAAAGTTTGTACTTGGATTTGTGCCCATAACTTGTTGTAAAATTGGTCTTATTCAAAGATAGACACAGCATTGGAAAGGGAATGATTCCCAGATCACAATCCTGAAATTTCAGCCCTCTATGTGGTCTAGGTCGAGAAATAATGGAGGTCAAAAATTGCCCTCCGGGTCTCGACTTTGGACCTTCTGGGACGCATATTAAGCGAGATATTCGGATTTAAAGTTTGTACTTGGATTTGTGCCCATAACTTGATTTAAAATTGGTCTTATTCAAAGATAGACACCGCATTGGAAAGGGAATGATTCCTAGATCACAATCCTGAAATTTCAGCCCTCTAGGTACTCTAGATCGAGAAATAATGGAGGTCAAAAATTGCCCTCCGGGTCTCGACTTTGGCCTTCTGGGACGCATATTAAGCGAGATATTCGCATTTAAAGTTTGCACTTGGATTTTTGCCCATAACTTGTTGTAAAATTGGTCTTATTCAAAGATAGACACAGCATCCCAAGTAACAAAATCTAACCACCGTCGCAAAATGACTGAGGTCATAAATTAACCGAAGTTAACTGTGGTCATAACAGGGCGTTAATTGAGTTACTTAAAAACTGTCGGTTAATTAACGGTATAAATAAAGCCAAATTATAATTAAGGTTTGACTTGGGGTAAAATGTTCTCTCATTCTAACTTTGAAGTTGATTTGCAGTAAGATTTTTTCTCAATTTGAACTGTTTTCTGAATTCCGGTTCAAAAAAACTCATTTACAACCTTGAGGTCAAATGTTCGATATTTGTTGACCATTTTCTAAAACGTCCTTCATTTTTATGGTTTAAAAATAACTATTATATAACCTAGGTCAATTTAAGGTACTTTTCCCACTCATTCTTAATTTCAATAGTTTGAATTACGTTTTTCATTACCTATTTTTTAAACACTCATTGTCATATGTTGGTTGAGAACTAACCGAAACTAGTCTTCAGTTGTTTATTGGTTGCATATCAACCAAATCCAAATTAAAGTTTTGAATAAGTCAACAAAATACTTTAATTTAACACTGAGTATTATTTATTGGTTAAAGATCAACCAAATCTAAATGCACGTTTTGAATAAGTCCTTAAGTTACGATTTTTCAACACAAGTATTTTTTATTGGTTAAAAATCAACCAAATGTAGACACAAGTCTGAATTAAGTCCTTAAATTACTATTTTTTTAAATACAAAGTTTTGTATTGGTTAAAAATTTACCAAATGCAGACACAATTTTAAAATTACCACTATTCCTTTCAAACACAGAACAGGTTAAAAATTAACGAAATCTAGGCATACGTTTGGAATAAGTTTCAAGATTGCGCTTTATCAACCTGCAACACACACATGTTTAAAATAAGTCCTAAAACAACTATTTTTTCAACCACCCCCGGTATTATTTATCGGTTGAAAGTAAACTAAATCCAGACACACGTTTGGAATAAGTTTCAAGATTACGCTTTTTCAACCTACAGCACACACATGTTTAAAATAAGTCCTAAAATAACTATTTTTTCAACCCACAGTATTAATTATCGGTTGAAACTAAACGAAATGCAGACACACGTTTGGAATAAGTCATCAAATTACGCTTTTTCAACCCAAAACATTATTTATAGTTGGAAATCGACCGCAAGTAAACCTCAGTTATAAATTTGTTTTATTTCAAGCAATTTACAACTCAGGTAATATAGGGTGTCCCAATAAGAGCGCACTTTTTAAAATTGAAATAATTTCTTTGTCATGCAAGTAGGAACTCTGAAATTTGGCAGATGTTACCTCTGTTTGTTCCGATTATACTAAAAAAGGAGCGCTTTTTGAAAGAACAACACGTTATAATGGTAAAAACTCATTGCAAAATCCAACGTGTTGTCGGTGAGATACAGCCACATCTCTGTGCAAAAGTCATGGAAAATTTCATGAAAATAGTAATGGCCTGTCATCGGAGCCGGAGGGGTCATTTGCCGGATGTTTTATTCCATATAGACTGCTATTACACGGTGACTCATGTTTCAAGATTCTTCTTCGAATTTTCTTTTGAAATTTTATCCTCTGAGTCGAACTGTATTACACTATGACTTTTAAGTCAGGACTCAAATTTTGGCAACACTCTTTCATTCACATTCCTTGAAATGAAATTAAAAACATTCTTTCTCACTTTTTCAAATAGCAAGGACATGGTGAACTAAAAGCAAGACGAATTTAAATAAAACAGAATCAAAAAATATAAAATGAGAATAAAACAAAATTAATTACCAGTCGTACGAAAATTTGCCAGCGACTCACCGGGCAAATTATTTTTCTTTTCAGCTTTTCGAATTTTGTATTCCTTTTACACCAACGTAGTTCGAAAAAAAGTCTGACTCATGAGTCACCGTGTAATAGCAGACATACTTAATCGGAACATGTCTTCTTTACAATACAATAAAAATATAACGTACACCTCTGTCATAAAATACTTGGTTTTATTTGCAAATTAAAAAGTGTACTCTGATTGGGACACCCTATATTTCATTTCATTTCCAACGACTATTCAACTGAAAACAACCCTTCAGATATACCCATCTCGCTCTCGCATTGCAATGCAAAACTGATTTCGTCATGCGCATGTTTAATCAGTTTATTGTTTTGCGTCGTGCCAGTCGGACGTCGCGTCGGTTCAGTTTTCTTCCAGTGTTATTCTGTGAAAAGTGAATTTGTGAAATATAAACAATAAATTAAAGTGCGTACGTGTATTTTATTCCAGATATTGTTCATGTAAGTAGCTTATGAATTCAATAATAAAAAATAAATTATGTAGTTTAGTGTCATTTTGTTGGTATTATCAAAAAAATTGAGACGCATTTCGTTACGTATTGGTTGAAAATTGACCAAGTCTGGTTCTGAGTCATAAAGTGCACATATTTTAACCAAACCACAACTCATGTGTATATGTTTGGTTGTTTTCTCAACTTTTTTTGACCATTTTATAATGGATTTTTTTCACGGCTGCGTATTTTGGTTATAATAACCAAAAAATGACTCCTTCTTGACGGTAATTAAACCTAGAGACGCCATCAACGCCATTTTCTTTATTGTATGCATTTTTCGTTTCGGGATTTTATTCCAGATTCTTCAGTAGCGTTTCTGTATTCGTGTTCGCAAGAGTATCTGATAGATTTTTGGTGCGCTGTTTCTTAACAAATCATTATGAATTCAATAATTAAAAATAAATTATGTAGTAGAACTACGTATAAAAAAAAATAAAAACATTTTAGTTAAATTACGCGAAGAGGCAAGAAAAAATCGTGAAAAGCCATTACAACAAGTCGAAGATTCACATTCATCGGATGTTACTGATATTATTATAGATTATTATATATTGAAATTAATAATAATTGATCATGAAATAAGATTACTTATTTTTCGTGTATATTCAATCTTTTCAGTTCCCACCTATAAAATGCTCTGAAGGAGTTTGAAGTAAAGCTGGAGCAGGTGCTAGAAAGCCACAACAAACTGGCAAGTGAGGTCGAAGGCCTAAAGACTCTGATTCACAAGTTTGCTGCAATAACTGAAGTTTCCCTCAATTGCCTTGTGAAGAAAATGTGTGAAAATGTTGGCCGGGAAGTTGTGGCGGAACACGTGCTCCAGGAATTCACAATTCTTGATAAACCCAAGCAGTTGGAAGATCTGGAGAGCAAGATTAGTAGGGACATCCACTATAAAAGAAAATTGGTAAGATAAAAACATATTTTCCACTATTTTTTGTATTATATTGACAGCATAATCGGTACCAGCAAAAAAGTGCCGATTAATAAGACTTTCAAGTATAAACTTTCATAATATTATCCTGTTTTTTCTTTTTTTACTATAGATCCAAAAGTTGTCGACATTAGGGGGGTTGGACGGAGTGAAATCCATGAGAACGGTTTGTAGGACAATGTTTTCTGACACTCTGCTCTCCCTTTATTCCTGGCATGGCACTTCAACGAAAAAAAGCTTCAACAAATTTCAGGCAACATTTTCTGCCATTATGGAGGCTTTGAGGGTACGGTACCCCAGCTTCACCGATGTCGAGGGGACGACATTTTTAAAAAATTATTTGAAGCACGCTCCTTTCAGAGCGGAAAGTCAGTCCTGTAAGTATTTAATTTACTATTACTTAGTTTAGCCTAGTCAAAATTACTTCATATACTTTTAGATACAAACTAATACACATTTGCTTCATTTTTTTTGTTTCATTTTAACAGCAACCAATCTTCTTCGAAGCCACCGTCAGCTACACCACCACCAGTGACACCACCACCAGTGACACCACCACCAGCGACACCAACACCTTGAGCGGCACCAACCACCTTAATCTAAATCTAATCACCACCAGTGACACCACCACAAGCGACACCACCTTCAGCGACACCACCACCAGCGATACCACCTTCAGCGACACCACCTTCAGCGACACCACTACAAGCGACACCACCTTCAGCGACACCACCACCAGCGATACGACCTTCAGCGACACCACCACCAGCGACACCACCACCAGCGACACCAGTCCTGTAAGTATTTAATTTACTATTACTTAGTTTAGCCTAGTCAAAATTACTTCATATACTTTTAGATACAAACTAATACACATTTGCTTCATTTTTTTTTGTTTCTTTTTAACAGCAACCAATCTTTTGCGAAGCCACCGTCAGCTACACCACCACCAGCGACACCACCACCAGCGACACCACCACAAGCGACACCACCTTCAGCTATACCACCACCAGCGATACCACCTTCAGCGACACCACCACAAGCGACACCACCTTCAGCGACACTACCACCAGCGATACCACCTTCACTGACACCACCACAAGCGACACCACCACAAGCGACACCACCACAAGCGACACCACCACAAGCGACACCGCCACCAGCGACACCACCTTCAGCGACACCACCCACCTTAATCTAAATCTAATCACCACCCAGTGACTCCACCACAACCGACACTATAACATTTATAATTTTTTTTTTTCAATAAACTAAAACTAATGTAAACTTAAATTTATTCTTATCATTTATAGAAGAGAAGGACTTCACTTTCAGATGGGAAGAATTTCGAGCTACTGGACGATGGTAATTTTAAGATCTTATTTTCATAGCTTTTTTAATCATTTCTTTTCAGTGTTCAGAAAACTTGGCCCAAGATCACCCAGGTCTAATTGAAACGTGTAGTACTTTTGACAGTTGTTCTCTCTATCACATCTGGAAATATGAAAAGAGCAATTGTCAAAACTACTATCGTTCAATTTGGACGTGGGTGGCATTGGGCTAGGTATTTTGAATACTGTATGGAAAAGGTTTATAAAAGCCGTTAAAATAACGTCTCAAAATAACCAACGGTTTTATAGGTTTTTTGAGACTATTTCTGAAAGGTTTCAAAATGACGTCAAAATACGGTTTAAAACTAACCGTAACGTAACTATTTTGAAACGGTTGCAAACATACGTCGTAATAACGTTTAAAATGACCGTAACTCAACAAAGTAGGGTTTTTTAAAAACCCTATTTAAACGGTTGTGTAATGGTTGTGAAATAACGAAAACCCAACATTATACCGGTTTTTTTAAAACCATTTTTAAACGGTTGCAAACTTACGCCGAAATAACGTTTAAACAAACAAGAAACAGTTATTTACTAACTTCATTGTAACGTTAATTATAAACTTGTTTAAGCCTGAGGTTAAATTTTACCTGACCATTTACAGTCACGGGAACGTTTCTGTAAAGTGATTTATACGTTCCTGAAACCAATTTATAACTGGGAAGGTTTATTTACCTCGGTTGACGTCCGGTTGTTCAACCGGCTTTTGACCACAAATTGTTACTTGGGATTGGAAAGGGAATGATTCCTAGATCAAAATCCTGAAATTTCAGCCCTCTAGGTGCTCTAGATCGAGAAATAATGGAGGTAAAAAATTGCCCTCCGGGTCTCGACTTTGGACCCTCTGGGACGCATATTAAGCGAGATATTCGCATTTAAAGTTTGTACTTAGATTTTTGCCCATAACTTGATTTAAAATTGGTCTTATTCAAAGATAGACACTGCATTGGAAAGGGAATGATTCCTAGATCACAATCCTGAAATTTCAGCCCTCTAGGTACTCTAGATCGAGAAATAATGGAGGTCAAAAATTGCCCTCCGGGTCTCGACTTTGGACCTTCTGGGACGCATATTAAGCGAGATATTCGCATTTAAAGTTTGCACTTGGATTTTTGCCCATAACTTGTTGTAAAATTGGTCTTATTCAAAGATAGACACAGCATTGGAAAGGGAATGATTCCCAGATCACAATCCTGAAATTTCAGCCCTCTAGGTGGTCTAGGTCGAGAAATAATGGAGGTCAAAAATTGCCCTCCGGGTCTCGACTTTGGACCCTCTGGGACGCATATTAAGCGAGATATTCGCATTTAAAGTTTGCACTTGGATTTTTGCCCATAACTTGTTGTAAAATTGGTCTTATTCAAAGATAGACACAGCATTGGAAAGGGAATGATTCCTAGATCACAATCCTGAAATTTCAGCCCTCTAGGTACTCTAGATCGAGAAATAATGGAGGTCAAAAATTGCCCTCTGGGTCTCGACTTTGGACCTTCTGGGACGCATATTAAGCGAGATATTCGCATTTAAAGTTTGCACTTGGATTTTTGCCCATAACTTGTTGTAAAATTGGTCTTATTCAAAGATAGACACAGCATTGGAAAGGGAATGATTCCTAGATCACAATCCTGAAATTTCAGCCCTGTAGGTGGTCTAGGTCGAGAAATAATGGAGGTCAAAAATTGCCCTCCGGGTCTCGACTTTGGACCCTCTAGGACGCATATTAAGCGAGATATTCGCATTTAAAGTTTGTACTTGGATTTGTGCCCATAACTTGATTTAAAATTGGTCTTATTCAAAGATAGACACAGCATTGGAAAGGGAATGATTCCCAGATCACAATCCTGAAATTTCAGCCCTCTAGGTGGTCTAGGTCGAGAAATAATGGAGGTCAAAAATTGCCCTCCGGGTCTCGACTTTGGACCCTCTGGGACGCATATTAAGCGAGATATTCGCATTTAAAGTTTGCACTTGGATTTTTGCCCATAACTTGTTGTAAAATTGGTCTTATTCAAAGATAGACACAGCATTGGAAAGGGAATGATTCCTAGATCACAATCCTGAAATTTCAGCCCTCTAGGTACTCTAGATCGAGAAATAATGGAGGTCAAAAATTGCCCTCCGGGTCTCGACTTTGGACCTTCTGGGACGCATATTAAGCGAGATATTCGCATTTAAAGTTTGTACTTGGATTTGTGCCCATAACTTGATTTAAAATTGGTCTTATTCAAAGATAGACACCGCATTGGAAAGGGAATGATTCCTAGATCACAATCCTGAAATTTCAGCCCTCTATGTGGTCTAGGTCGAGAAATAATGGAGGTCAAAAATTGCCCTCCGGGTCTCGACTTTGGCCTTCTGGGACGCATATTAAGCGAGATATTCGCATTTAAAGTTTGCACTTGGATTTTTGCCCATAACTTGATTTAAAATTGGTCTTATTCAAAGATAGACACAGCATTGGAAAGGGAATGATTCCTAGATCACAATCCTGAAATTTCAGCCCTCTAGGTACTCTAGATCGAGAAATAATGGAGGTCAAAAATTGCCCTCCGGGTCTCGACTTTGGACCTTCTGGGACGCATATTGAGCGAGATATTCGCATTTAAAGTTTGCACTTGGATTTTTGCCAATAACTTGTTGTAAAATTGGTCTTATTCAAAGATAGACACAGCATTGGAAAGGGAATGATTCCCAGATCACAATCCTGAAATTTCAGCCCTCTAGGTACTCTAGATCGAGAAATAATGGAGGTCAAAAATTGCCCTTCGGGTCTCGACTTTGGACCTTCTGGGACGCATATTAAGCGAGATATTCGCATTTAAAGTTTGCACTTGGATTTTTGCCAATAACTTGTTGTAAAATTGGTCTTATTCAAAGATAGACACAGCATTGGAAAGGGAATGATTCCCAGATCACAATCCTGAAATTTCAGCCCTCTAGGTGCTCTAGATCGAGAAATAATGGAGGTCAAAAATTGCCCTTCGGGTCTCGACTTTGGACCTTCTGGGACGCATATTAAGCGAGATATTCGCATTTAAAGTTTGCACTTGGATTTTTGCCCATAACTTGTTGTAAAATTGGTCTTATTCAAAGATAGACACAGCATTGGAAAGGGAATGATTCCCAGATCACAATCCTGAAATTTCAGCCCTCTAGGTGGTCTAGGTCGAGAAATAATGGAGGTCAAAAATTGCCCTCCGGGTCTCGACTTTGGACCTTCTGGGACGCATATTAAGCGAGATATTCGCATTTAAAGTTTGCACTTGGATTTTTGCCCATAACTTGTTGTAAAATTGGTCTTATTCAAAGATAGACACAGCATTGGAAAGGGAATGATTCCCACATCACAATCCTGAAATTTCAGCCCTCTAGGTGGTCTAGGTCGAGAAATAATGGAGGTCAAAAATTGCCCTCCGGGTCTCGACTTTGGACCTTCTGGGACGCATATTAAGCGAGATATTCGCATTTAAAGTTTGCACTTGGATTTTTGCCCATAACTTGTTGTAAAATTGGTCTTATTCAAAGATAGACACAGCATTGGAAAGGGAATGATTCCTAGATCACAATCCTGACATTTCAGCCCTCTAGGTACTCTAGATCGAGAAATAATGGAGGTCAAAAATTGCCCTCCGGGTCTCGACTTTGGACCCTCTGGGACGCATATTAAGCGAGATATTCGCATTTAAAGTTTGTACTTGGATTTGTGCCCATAACTTGTTGTAAAATTGGTCTTATTCAAAGATAGACACAGCATTGGAAAGGGAATGATTCCCAGATCACAATCCTGAAATTTCAGCCCTCTAGGTGGTCTAGGTCGAGAAATAATGGAGGTCAAAAATTGCCCTCCGGGTCTCGACTTTGGACCCTCTGGGACGCATATTAAGCGAGATATTCGCATTTAAAGTTTGCACTTGGATTTTTGCCCATAACTTGTTGTAAAATTGGTCTTATTCAAAGATAGACACAGCATTGGAAAGGGAATGATTCCTAGATCACAATCCTGAAATTTCAGCCCTCTAGGTACTCTAGATCGAGAAATAATGGAGGTCAAAAATTGCCCTCCGGGTCTCGACTTTGGACCTTCTGGGACGCATATTAAGCGAGATATTCGCATTTAAAGTTTGTACTTGGATTTGTGCCCATAACTTGATTTAAAATTGGTCTTATTCAAAGATAGACACAGCATTGGAAAGGGAATGATTCCTAGATCACAATCCTGAAATTTCAGCCCTCTATGTGGTCTAGGTCGAGAAATAATGGAGGTCAAAAATTGCCCTCCGGGTCTCGACTTTGGCCTTCTGGGACGCATATTAAGCGAGATATTCGCATTTAAAGTTTGCACTTGGATTTTTGCCCATAACTTGTTGTAAAATTGGTCTTATTCAAAGATAGACACAGCATTGGAAAGGGAATGATTCCTAGATCAAAATCCTGAAATTTCAGCCCTCTAGGTGCTCTAGATCGAGAAATAATGGAGGTCAAAAATTGCCCTCCGGGTCTCGACTTTGGACCCTCTGGGACGCATATTAAGCGAGATATTCGCATTTAAAGTTTGCACTTGGATTTTTGCCCATAACTTGATTTAAAATTGGTCTTATTCAAAGATAGACACAGCATTGGAAAGGGAATGATTCCTAGATCACAATCCTGAAATTTCAGCCCTCTAGGTACTCTAGATCGAGAAATAATGGAGGTCAAAAATTGCCCTCCGGGTCTCGACTTTGGACCCTCTGGGACGCATATTAAGCGAGATATTCGCATTTAAAGTTTGCACTTGGATTTTTGCCCATAACTTGTTGTAAAATTGGTCTTATTCAAAGATAGACACAGCATTGGAAAGGGAATGATTCCCAGATCACAATCCTGAAATTTCAGCCCTCTAGGTGGTCTAGGTCGAGAAATAATGGAGGTCAAAAATTGCCCTCCGGGTCTCGACTTTGGACCCTCTGGGACGCATATTAAGCGAGATATTCGCATTTAAAGTTTGTACTTGGATTTGTGCCCATAACTTGATTTAAAATTGGTCTTATTCAAAGATAGACACAGCATTGGAAAGGGAATGATTCCTAGATCACAATCCTGAAATTTCAGCCCTCTAGGTGCTCTAGATCGAGAAATAATGGAGGTCAAAAATTGCCCTCCGGGTCTCGACTTTGGACCTTCTGGGACGCATATTAAGCGAGATATTCGCATTTAAAGTTTGCACTTGGATTTTTGCCAATAACTTGTTGTAAAATTGGTCTTATTCAAAGATAGACACAGCATTGGAAAGGGAATGATTCCCAGATCACAATCCTGAAATTTCAGCCCTCTAGGTGGTCTAGGTCGAGAAATAATGGAGGTCAAAAATTGCCCTCCGGGTCTCGACTTTGGACCTTCTGGGACGCATATTAAGCGAGATATTCGCATTTAAAGTTTGCACTTGGATTTTTGCCCATAACTTGTTGTAAAATTGGTCTTATTCAAAGATAGACACAGCATTGGAAAGGGAATGATTCCCAGATTACAATCCTGAAATTTCAGCCCTCTAGGTGGTCTAGATCCAGAAATAATGGAGGTCAAAAATTGCGCTTCGGGTCTCGACTTTGGACCTTCTGGGACGCATATTAAGCGAGATATTCGCATTTAAAGTTTGCACTTGGATTTTTGCCCATAACTTGTTGTAAAATTGGTCTTATTCAAAGATAGACACAGCATTGGAAAGGAATGATTCCCAGATCACAATCCTGAAATTTCAGCCCTCTAGGTGGTCTAGGTCGAGAAATAATGGAGGTCAAAAATTGCCCTCCGGGTCTCGACTTTGGACCTTCTGGGACGCATATTAAGCGAGATATTCGCATTTAAAGTTTGCACTTGGATTTTTGCCCATAACTTGTTGTAAAATTGGTCTTATTCAAAGATAGACACAGCATTGGAAAGGGAA
Source organism: Eupeodes latifasciatus (assembly GCA_920104205.1). Classification (NCBI taxonomy): domain Eukaryota; kingdom Metazoa; phylum Arthropoda; class Insecta; order Diptera; family Syrphidae; genus Eupeodes; species Eupeodes latifasciatus. The sequence continues at coordinate 128,154,303 of OV049924.1, read as the reverse complement.
TGATTCCCAGATCACAATCCTGAAATTTCAGCCCTCTAGGTGGTCTAGGTCTAGAAATAATGGAGGTCAAAAATTGCCCTCCGGGTCTCGACTTTGGACCTTCTGGGACGCATATTAAGCGAGATATTCGCATTTAAAGTTTGCACTTGGACTTTTGCCCATAACTTGTTGTAAAATTGGTCTTATTCAAAGATAGACACAGCATTGGAAAGGGAATGATTCCCAGATCACAATCCTGAAATTTCAGCCCTCTAGGTGGTCTAGGTCGGGAAATAATGGAGGTCAAAAATTGCCCTCCGGGTCTCGACTTTGGACCCTCTGGGACGCATATTAAGCGAGATATTCGCATTTAAAGTTTGCACTTGGATTTTTGCCCATAACTTGTTGTAAAATTGGTCTTATTCAAAGATAGACACAGCATTGGAAAGGGAATGATTCCCAGATCACAATCCTGAAATTTCAGCCCTCTAGGTGGTCTAGGTCGAGAAATAATGGAGGTCAAAAATTGCCCTCCGGGTCTCGACTTTGGACCCTCTGGGACGCATATTAAGCGAGATATTCGCATTTAAAGTTTGCACTTGGATTTTTGCTCATAACTTGTTGTAAAATTGGTCTTATTCAAAGATAGACACAGCATTGGAAAGGGAATGATTCCCAGATCACAATCCTGAAATTTCAGCCCTCTAGGTGGTCTAGGTCGAGAAATAATGGAGGTCAAAAATTGCCCTCCGGGTCTCGACTTTGGACCTTCTGGGACGCATATTAAGCGAGATATTCGCATTTAAAGTTTGCACTTGGATTTTTGCCCATAACTTGTTGTAAAATTGGTCTTATTCAAAGATAGACACAGCATTGGAAAGGGAATGATTCCTAGATCACAATCCTGAAATTTCAGCCCTCTAGGTACTCTAGATCGAGAAATAATGGAGGTCAAAAATTGCCCTCCGGGTCTCGACTTTGGACCCTCTGGGACGCATATTAAGCGAGATATTCGCATTTAAAGTTTGTACTTGGATTTGTGCCCATAACTTGATTTAAAATTGGTCTTATTCAAAGATAGACACAGCATTGGAAAGGGAATGATTCCCAGATCACAATCCTGAAATTTCAGCCCTCTAGGTGGTCTAGGTCGAGAAATAATGGAGGTCAAAAATTGCCCTCCGGGTCTCGACTTTGGACCTTCTGGGACGCATATTAAGCGAGATATTCGCATTTAAAGTTTGCACTTGGATTTTTGCCCATAACTTGTTGTAAAATTGGTCTTATTCAAAGATAGACACAGCATTGGAAAGGGAATGATTCCCAGATCACAATCCTGAAATTTCAGCCCTCTAGGTGGTCTAGGTCGAGAAATAATGGAGGTCAAAAATTGCCCTCCGGGTCTCGACTTTGGACCCTCTGGGACGCATATTAAGCGAGATATTCGCATTTAAAGTTTGCACTTGGATTTTTGCCCATAACTTGTTGTAAAATTGGTCTTATTCAAAGATAGACACAGCATTGGAAAGGGAATGATTCCCAGATCACAATCCTGAAATTTCAGCCCTCTAGGTGGTCTAGGTCGAGAAATAATGGAGGTCAAAAATTGCCCTCCGGGTCTCGACTTTGGACCCTCTGGGACGCATATTAAGCGAGATATTCGCATTTAAAGTTTGTACTTGGATTTGTGCCCATAACATGATTTAAAATTGGTCTTATTCAAAGATAGACACAGCATTGGAAAGGGAATGATTCCCACATCACAATCCTGAAATTTCAGCCCTCTAGGTGGTCTAGGTCGAGAAATAATGGAGGTCAAAAATTGCCCTCCGGGTCTCGACTTTGGACCTTCTGGGACGCATATTAAGCGAGATATTCGCATTTAAAGTTTGCACTTGGATTTTTGCCCATAACTTGTTGTAAAATTGGTCTTATTCAAAGATAGACACAGCATTGGAAAGGGAATGATTCCTAGATCACAATCCTGAAATTTCAGCCCTCTAGGTGCTCTAGATCGAGAAATAATGGAGGTCAAAAATTGCCCTCCGGGTCTCGACTTTGGACCTTCTGGGACGCATATTAAGCGAGATATTCGCATTTAAAGTTTGCACTTGGATTTTTGCCCATAACTTGTTGTAAAATTGGTCTTATTCAAAGATAGACACAGCATTGGAAAGGGAATGATTCCCAGATCACAATCCTGAAATTTCAGCCCTCTAGGTGGTCTAGGTCGAGAAATAATGGAGGTCAAAAATTGCCCTCCGGGTCTCGACTTTGGACCCTCTGGGACGCATATTAAGCGAGATATTCGCATTTAAAGTTTGTACTTGGATTTGTGCCCATAACTTGTTGTAAAATTGGTCTTATTCAAAGATAGACACAGCATTGGAAAGGGAATGATTCCCAGATCACAATCCTGAAATTTCAGCCCTCTAGGTGGTCTACGTCGAGAAATAATGGAGGTCAAAAATTGCCCTCCGGGTCTCGACTTTGGACCCTCTGGGACGCATATTAAGCGAGATATTCGCATTTAAAGTTTGCACTTGGATTTTTGCTCATAACTTGTTGTAAAATTGGTCTTATTCAAAGATAGACACAGCATTGGAAAGGGAATGATTCCCAGATCACAATCCTGAAATTTCAGCCCTCTAGGTGGTCTAGGTCGAGAAATAATGGAGGTCAAAAATTGCCCTCCGGGTCTCGACTTTGGACCTTCTGGGACGCATATTAAGCGAGATATTCGCATTTAAAGTTTGCACTTGGATTTTTGCCCATAACTTGTTGTAAAATTGGTCTTATTCAAAGATAGACACAGCATTGGAAAGGGAATGATTCCCAGATCACAATCCTGAAATTTCAGCCCTCTAGGTACTCTAGATCGAGAAATAATGGAGGTCAAAAATTGTCCTCCGGGTCTCGACTTTAAACCCTCTGGGACGCATATTAAGCGAGATATTCGCATTTAAAGTTTGCACTTGGATTTTTGCCCATAACTTGTTGTGAAATTGGTCTTATTCAAAGATAGACACAGCATTGGAAAGGGAATGATTCCTAGATCACAATCCTGAAATTTCAGCCCTCTTGGTACTCTAGATCGAGAAATAATGGAGGTCAAAAATTGCCCTCCGGGTCTCGACTTTGGACCTTCTGGGACGCATATTAAGCGAGATATTCGCATTTAAAGTTTGCACTTGGATTTTTGCCCATAACTTGTTGTAAAATTGGTCTTATTCAAAGATAGACACAGCATTGGAAAGGGAATGATTCCCAGATCACAATCCTAAAATTTCAGCCCTCTAGGTGGTCTAGGTCGAGAAATAATGGAGGTCAAAAATTGCCCTCCGGGTCTCGACTTTGGACCCTCTGGGACGCATATTAAGCGAGATATTCGCATTTAAAGTTTGTACTTGGATTTGTGCCCATAACTTGATTTAAAATTGGTCTTATTCAAAGATAGACACAGCATTGGAAAGGGAATGATTCCTAGATCACAATCCTGAAATTTCAGCCCTCTAGGTGCTCTAGATCGAGAAATAATGGAGGTCAAAAATTGCCCTCCGGGTCTCGACTTTGGACCCTCTGGGACGCATATTAAGCGAGATATTCGCATTTAAAGTTTGCACTTGGATTTTTGCCCATAACTTGTTGTAAAATTGGTCTTATTCAAAGATAGACACAGCATTGGAAAGGGAATGATTCCTAGATCACAATCCTGAAATTTCAGCCCTCTAGGTGCTCTAGATCGAGAAATAATGGAGGTCAAAAATTGCCCTCCGGGTCTCGACTTTGGACCTTCTGGGACGCATATTAAGCGAGATATTCGCATTTAAAGTTTGCACTTGGATTTTTGCCCATAACTTGTTGTAAAATTGGTTTTATGCAAAGATAGACACAGCATTGGAAAGGGAATGATTCCCAGATCACAATCCTGAAATTTCAGCCCTCTAGGTGGTCTAGGTCGAGAAATAATGGAGGTCAAAAATTGCCCTCCGGGTCTCGACTTTGGACCCTCTGGGACGCATATTAAGCGAGATATTCGCATTTAAAGTTTGTACTTGGATTTGTGCCCATAACTTGATTTAAAATTGGTCTTATTCAAAGATAGACACAGCATTGGAAAGGGAATGATTCCCAGATCACAATCCTGAAATTTCAGCCGTCTATGTGGTCTAGGTCGAGAAATAATGGAGGTCAAAAATTGCCCTCCGGGTCTCGACTTTGGACCTTCTGGGACGCATATTAAGCGAGATATTCGGATTTAAAGTTTGTACTTGGATTTGTGCCCATAACTTGATTTAAAATTGGTCTTATTCAAAGATAGACACAGCATTGGAAAGGGAATGATTCCTAGATCACAATCCTGAAATTTCAGCCCTCTAGGTACTCTAGATCGAGAAATAATGGAGGTCAAAAATTGCCCTCCGGGTCTCGACTTTGGCCTTCTGGGACGCATATTAAGCGAGATATTCGCATTTAAAGTTTGCACTTGGATTTTTGCCCATAACTTGTTGTAAAATTGGTCTTATTCAAAGATAGACACAGCATTGGAAAGGGAATGATTCCTAGATCAAAATCCTGAAATTTCAGCCCTCTAGGTGCTCTAGATCGAGAAATAATGGAGGTAAAAAATTGCCCTCCGGGTCTCGACTTTGGACCCTCTGGGACGCATATTAAGCGAGATATTCGCATTTAAAGTTTGTACTTAGATTTTTGCCCATAACTTGATTTAAAATTGGTCTTATTCAAAGATAGACACTGCATTGGAAAGGAAATTATTCCTAGATCACAATCCTGAAATTTCAGCCCTCTAGGTGCTCTAGATCGAGAAATAATGGAGGTCAAAAATTGCCCTCCGGGTCTCGACTTTGGACCTTCTGGGACGCATATTAAGCGAGATATTCGCATTTAAAGTTTGCACTTGGATTTTTGCCCATAACTTGTTGTAAAATTGGTCTTATTCAAAGATAGACACAGCATTGGAAAGGGAATGATTCCCAGATCACAATCCTGAAATTTCAGCCCTCTAGGTGGTCTAGGTCGAGAAATAATGGAGGTCAAAAATTGCCCTCCGGGTCTCGACTTTGGACCCTCTGGGACGCATATTAAGCGAGATATTCGCATTTAAAGTTTGCACTTGGATTTTTGCCCATAACTTGTTGTAAAATTGGTCTTATTCAAAGATAGACACAGCATTGGAAAGGGAATGATTCCTAGATCACAATCCTGAAATTTCAGCCCTCTAGGTACTCTTGATCGAGAAATAATGGAGGTCAAAAATTGCCCTCTGGGTCTCGACTTTGGACCTTCTGGGACGCATATTAAGCGAGATATTCGCATTTAAAGTTTGCACTTGGATTTTTGCCCATAACTTGTTGTAAAATTGGTCTTATTCAAAGATAGACACAGCATTGGAAAGGGAATGATTCCTAGATCACAATCCTGAAATTTCAGCCCTGTAGGTGGTCTAGGTCGAGAAATAATGGAGGTCAAAAATTGCCCTCCGGGTCTCGACTTTGGACCCTCTAGGACGCATATTAAGCGAGATATTCGCATTTAAAGTTTGTACTTGGATTTGTGCCCATAACTTGTTGTAAAATTGGTCTTATTCAAAGATAGACACAGCATTGGAAAGGGAATGATTCCCAGATCACAATCCTGAAATTTCAGCCCTCTAGGTGGTCTAGGTCGAGAAATAATGGAGGTCAAAAATTGCCCTCCGGGTCTCGACTTTGGACCCTCTGGGACGCATATTAAGCGAGATATTCGCATTTAAAGTTTGCACTTGGATTTTTGCCCATAACTTGTTGTAAAATTGGTCTTATTCAAAGATAGACACAGCATTGGAAAGGGAATGATTCCTAGATCACAATCCTGAAATTTCAGCCCTCTAGGTACTCTAGATCGAGAAATAATGGAGGTCAAAAATTGGCCTCCGGGTCTCGACTTTGGACCCTCTGGGACGCATATTAAGCGAGATATTCGCATTTAAAGTTTGTACTTGGATTTGTGCCCATAACTTGATTTAAAATTGGTCTTATTCAAAGATAGACACCGCATTGGAAAGGGAATGATTCCTAGATCACAATCCTGAAATTTCAGCCCTCTATGTGGTCTAGGTCGAGAAATAATGGAGGTCAAAAATTGCCCTCCAGGTCTCGACTTTGGCCTTCTGGGACGCATATTAAGCGAGATATTCGCATTTAAAGTTTGCACTTGGATTTTTGCCCATAACTTGATTTAAAATTGGTCTTTTTCAAAGATAGACACAGCATTGGAAAGGGAATGATTCCTAGATCACAATCCTGAAATTTCAGCCCTCTAGGTACTCTAGATCGAGAAATAATGGAGGTCAAAAATTGCCCTCCGGGTCTCGACTTTGGACCTTCTGGGACGCATATTAAGCGAGATATTCGCATTTAAAGTTTGCACTTGGATTTTTGCCCATAACTTGTTGTAAAATTGGTCTTATTCAAAGATAGACACAGCATTGGAAAGGGAATGATTCCCAGATCACAATCCTGAAATTTCAGCCCTCTAGGTGGTCTAGGTCGAGAAATAATGGAGGTCAAAAATTGCCCTCCGGGTCTCGACTTTGGACCCTCTGGGACGCATATTAAGCGAGATATTCGCATTTAAAGTTTGTACTTGGATTTGTGCCCATAACTTGTTGTAAAATTGGTCTTATTCAAAGATAGACACAGCATTGGAAAGGGAATGATTCCCAGATCACAATCCTGAAATTTCAGCCCTCTAGGTGGTCTACGTCGAGAAATAATGGAGGTCAAAAATTGCCCTCCGGGTCTCGACTTTGGACCCTCTGGGACGCATATTAAGCGAGATATTCGCATTTAAAGTTTGCACTTGGATTTTTGCTCATAACTTGTTGTAAAATTGGTCTTATTCAAAGATAGACACAGCATTGGAAAGGGAATGATTCCCAGATCACAATCCTGAAATTTCAGCCCTCTAGGTGGTCTAGGTCGAGAAATAATGGAGGTCAAAAATTGCCCTCCGGGTCTCGACTTTGGACCTTCTGGGACGCATATTAAGCGAGATATTCGCATTTAAAGTTTGCACTTGGATTTTTGCCCATAACTTGTTGTAAAATTGGTCTTATTCAAAGATAGACACAGCATTGGAAAGGGAATGATTCCCAGATCACAATCCTGAAATTTCAGCCCTCTAGGTACTCTAGATCGAGAAATAATGGAGGTCAAAAATTGTCCTCCGGGTCTCGACTTTAAACCCTCTGGGACGCATATTAAGCGAGATATTCGCATTTAAAGTTTGCACTTGGATTTTTGCCCATAACTTGTTGTGAAATTGGTCTTATTCAAAGATAGACACAGCATTGGAAAGGGAATGATTCCTAGATCACAATCCTGAAATTTCAGCCCTCTTGGTACTCTAGATCGAGAAATAATGGAGGTCAAAAATTGCCCTCCGGGTCTCGACTTTGGACCTTCTGGGACGCATATTAAGCGAGATATTCGCATTTAAAGTTTGCACTTGGATTTTTGCCCATAACTTGTTGTAAAATTGGTCTTATTCAAAGATAGACACAGCATTGGAAAGGGAATGATTCCCAGATCACAATCCTAAAATTTCAGCCCTCTAGGTGGTCTAGGTCGAGAAATAATGGAGGTCAAAAATTGCCCTCCGGGTCTCGACTTTGGACCCTCTGGGACGCATATTAAGCGAGATATTCGCATTTAAAGTTTGTACTTGGATTTGTGCCCATAACTTGATTTAAAATTGGTCTTATTCAAAGATAGACACAGCATTGGAAAGGGAATGATTCCTAGATCACAATCCTGAAATTTCAGCCCTCTAGGTGCTCTAGATCGAGAAATAATGGAGGTCAAAAATTGCCCTCCGGGTCTCGACTTTGGACCCTCTGGGACGCATATTAAGCGAGATATTCGCATTTAAAGTTTGCACTTGGATTTTTGCCCATAACTTGTTGTAAAATTGGTCTTATTCAAAGATAGACACAGCATTGGAAAGGGAATGATTCCTAGATCACAATCCTGAAATTTCAGCCCTCTAGGTGCTCTAGATCGAGAAATAATGGAGGTCAAAAATTGCCCTCCGGGTCTCGACTTTGGACCTTCTGGGACGCATATTAAGCGAGATATTCGCATTTAAAGTTTGCACTTGGATTTTTGCCCATAACTTGTTGTAAAATTGGTCTTATTCAAAGATAGACACAGCATTGGAAAGGGAATGATTCCCAGATCACAATCCTGAAATTTCAGCCCTCTAGGTGGTCTAGGTCGAGAAATAATGGAGGTCAAAAATTGCCCTCCGGGTCTCGACTTTGGACCCTCTGGGACGCATATTAAGCGAGATATTCGCATTTAAAGTTTGTACTTGGATTTTTGCCCATAACTTGTTGTAAAATTGGTCTTATTCAAAGATAGACACAGCATTGGAAAGGGAATGATTCCCAGATCACAATCCTGAAATTTCAGCCGTCTATGTGGTCTAGGTCGAGAAATAATGGAGGTCAAAAATTGCCCTCCGGGTCTCGACTTTGGACCTTCTGGGACGCATATTAAGCGAGATATTCGGATTTAAAGTTTGTACTTGGATTTGTGCCCATAACTTGATTTAAAATTGGTCTTATTCAAAGATAGACACCGCATTGGAAAGGGAATGATTCCTAGATCACAATCCTGAAATTTCAGCCCTCTAGGTACTCTAGATCGAGAAATAATGGAGGTCAAAAATTGCCCTCCGGGTCTCGACTTTGGCCTTCTGGGACGCATATTAAGCGAGATATTCGCATTTAAAGTTTGCACTTGGATTTTTGCCCATAACTTGTTGTAAAATTGGTCTTATTCAAAGATAGACACAGCATTGGAAAGGGAATGATTCCTAGATCAAAATCCTGAAATTTCAGCCCTCTAGGTGCTCTAGATCGAGAAATAATGGAGGTAAAAAATTGCCCTCCGGGTCTCGACTTTGGACCCTCTGGGACGCATATTAAGCGAGATATTCGCATTTAAAGTTTGTACTTAGATTTTTGCCCATAACTTGATTTAAAATTGGTCTTATTCAAAGATAGACACTGCATTGGAAAGGAAATTATTCCTAGATCACAATCCTGAAATTTCAGCCCTCTAGGTGCTCTAGATCGAGAAATAATGGAGGTCAAAAATTGCCCTCCGGGTCTCGACTTTGGACCTTCTGGGACGCATATTAAGCGAGATATTCGCATTTAAAGTTTGCACTTGGATTTTTGCCCATAACTTGTTGTAAAATTGGTCTTATTCAAAGATAGACACAGCATTGGAAAGGGAATGATTCCCAGATCACAATCCTGAAATTTCAGCCCTCTAGGTGGTCTAGGTCGAGAAATAATGGAGGTCAAAAATTGCCCTCCGGGTCTCGACTTTGGACCCTCTGGGACGCATATTAAGCGAGATATTCGCATTTAAAGTTTGCACTTGGATTTTTGCCCATAACTTGTTGTAAAATTGGTCTTATTCAAAGATAGACACAGCATTGGAAAGGGAATGATTCCTAGATCACAATCCTGAAATTTCAGCCCTCTAGGTACTCTAGATCGAGAAATAATGGAGGTCAAAAATTGCCCTCTGGGTCTCGACTTTGGACCTTCTGGGACGCATATTAAGCGAGATATTCGCATTTAAAGTTTGCACTTGGATTTTTGCCCATAACTTGTTGTAAAATTGGTCTTATTCAAAGATAGACACAGCATTGGAAAGGGAATGATTCCTAGATCACAATCCTGAAATTTCAGCCCTGTAGGTGGTCTAGGTCGAGAAATAATGGAGGTCAAAAATTGCCCTCCGGGTCTCGACTTTCGACCCTCTAGGACGCATATTAAGCGAGATATTCGCATTTAAAGCTTGAACTTGGATTTGTGCCCATAACTTGTTGTAAAATTGGTCTTATTCAAAGATAGACACAGCATTGGAAAGGGAATGATTCCCAGATCACAATCCTGAAATTTCAGCCCTCTAGGTGGTCTAGGTCGAGAAATAATGGAGGTCAAAAATTGCCCTCCGGGTCTCGACTTTGGACCCTCTGGGACGCATATTAAGCGAGATATTCGCATTTAAAGTTTGCACTTGGATTTTTGCCCATAACTTGTTGTAAAATTGGTCTTATTCAAAGATAGACACAGCATTGGAAAGGGAATGATTCCTAGATCACAATCCTGAAATTTCAGCCCTCTAGGTACTCTAGATCGAGAAATAATGGAGGTCAAAAATTGCCCTCCGGGTCTCGACTTTGGACCTTCTGGGACGCATATTAAGCGAGATATTCGCATTTAAAGTTTGTACTTGGATTTGTGCCCATAACTTGATTTAAAATTGGTCTTATTCAAAGATAGACACAGCATTGGAAAGGGAATGATTCCTAGATCACAATCCTGAAATTTCAGCCCTCTATGTGGTCTAGGTCGAGAAATAATGGAGGTCAAAAATTGCCCTCCAGGTCTCGACTTTGGCCTTCTGGGACGCATATTAAGCGAGATATTCGCATTTAAAGTTTGCACTTGGATTTTTGCCCATAACTTGATTTAAAATTGGTCTTTTTCAAAGATAGACACAGCATTGGAAAGGGAATGATTCCTAGATCACAATCCTGAAATTTCAGCCCTCTAGGTACTCTAGATCGAGAAATAATGGAGGTCAAAAATTGCCCTCCGGGTCTCGACTTTGGACCTTCTGGGACGCATATTAAGCGAGATATTCGCATTTAAAGTTTGCACTTGGATTTTTGCCAATAACTTGTTGTAAAATTGGTCTTATTCAAAGATAGACACAGCATTGGAAAGGGAATGATTCCCAGATCACAATCCTGAAATTTCAGCCCTCTAGGTGCTCTAGATCGAGAAATAATGGAGGTCAAAAATTGCCCTTCGGGTCTCGACTTTGGACCTTCTGGGACGCATATTAAGCGAGATATTCGCATTTAAAGTTTGCACTTGGATTTTTGCCAATAACTTGTTGTAAAATTGGTCTTATTCAAAGATAGACACAGCATTGGAAAGGGAATGATTCCTAGATCACAATCCTGAAATTTCAGCCCTCTAGGTGCTCTAGATCGAGAAATAATGGAGGTCAAAAATTGCCCTTCGGGTCTCGACTTTGGACCTTCTGGGACGCATATTAAGCGAGATATTCGCATTTAAAGTTTGCACTTGGATTTTTGCCCATAACTTGTTGTAAAATTGGTCTTATTCAAAGATAGACACAGCATTGGAAAGGGAATGATTCCCAGATCACAATCCTGAAATTTCAGCCCTCTAGGTGGTCTAGGTCGAGAAATAATGGAGGTCAAAAATTGCCCTCCGGGTCTCGACTTTGGACTTTCTGGGACGCATATTAAGCGAGATATTCGCATTTAAAGTTTGCACTTGGATTTTTGCCCATAACTTGTTGTAAAATTGGTCTTATTCAAAGATAGACACAGCATTGGAAAGGGAATGATTCCCACATCACAATCCTGAAATTTCAGCCCTCTAGGTGGTCTAGGTCGAGAAATAATGGAGGTCAAAAATTGCCCTCCGGGTCTCGACTTTGGACCTTCTGGGACGCATATTAAGCGAGATATTCGCATTTAAAGTTTGCACTTGGATTTTTGCCCATAACTTGTTGTAAAATTGGTCTTATTCAAAGATAGACACAGCATTGGAAAGGGAATGATTCCTAGATCACAATCCTGACATTTCAGCCCTCTAGGTACTCTAGATCGTGAAATAATGGAGGTCAAAAATTGCCCTCCGGGTCTCGACTTTGGACCCTCTGGGACGCATATTAAGCGAGATATTCGCATTTAAAGTTTGTACTTGGATTTGTGCCCATAACTTGTTGTAAAATTGGTCTTATTCAAAGATAGACACAGCATTGGAAAGGGAATGATTCCCAGATCACAATCCTGAAATTTCAGCCCTCTAGGTGGTCTAGGTCGAGAAATAATGGAGGTCAAAAATTGCCCTCCGGGTCTCGACTTTGGACCCTCTGGGACGCATATTAAGCGAGATATTCGCATTTAAAGTTTGCACTTGGATTTTTGCCCATAACTTGTTGTAAAATTGGTCTTATTCAAAGATAGACACAGCATTGGAAAGGGAATGATTCCTAGATCACAATCCTGAAATTTCAGCCCTCTAGGTGCTCTAGATCGAGAAATAATGGAGGTCAAAAATTGCCCTCCGGGTCTCGACTTTGGACCTTCTGGGACGCATATTAAGCGAGATATTCGCATTTAAAGTTTGTACTTGGATTTGTGCCCATAACTTGATTTAAAATTGGTCTTATTCAAAGATAGACACAGCATTGGAAAGGGAATGATTCCTAGATCACAATCCTGAAATTTCAGCCCTCTATGTGGTCTAGGTCGAGAAATAATGGAGGTCAAAAATTGCCCTCCGGGTCTCGACTTTGGCCTTCTGGGACGCATATTAAGCGAGATATTCGCATTTAAAGTTTGCACTTGGATTTTTGCCCATAACTTGTTGTAAAATTGGTCTTATTCAAAGATAGACACAGCATTGGAAAGGGAATGATTCCTAGATCAAAATCCTGAAATTTCAGCCCTCTAGGTGCTCTAGATCGAGAAATAATGGAGGTCAAAAATTGCCCTCCGGGTCTCGACTTTGGACCCTCTGGGACGCATATTAAGCGAGATATTCGCATTTAAAGTTTGCACTTGGATTTTTGCCCATAACTTGATTTAAAATTGGTCTTATTCAAAGATAGACACAGCATTGGAAAGGGAATGATTCCTAGATCACAATCCTGAAATTTCAGCCCTCTAGGTGCTCTAGATCGAGAAATAATGGAGGTCAAAAATTGCCCTCCGGGTCTCGACTTTGGACCCTCTGGGACGCATATTAAGCGAGATATTCGCATTTAAAGTTTGCACTTGGATTTTTGCCCATAACTTGTTGTAAAATTGGTCTTATTCAAAGATAGACACAGCATTGGAAAGGGAATGATTCCCAGATCACAATCCTGAAATTTCAGCCCTCTAGGTGGTCTAGGTCGAGAAATAATGGAGGTCAAAAATTGCCCTCCGGGTCTCGACTTTGGACCCTCTGGGACGCATATTAAGCGAGATATTCGCATTTAAAGTTTGTACTTGGATTTGTGCCCATAACTTGATTTAAAATTGGTCTTATTCAAAGATAGACACAGCATTGGAAAGGGAATGATTCCTAGATCACAATCCTGAAATTTCAGCCCTCTAGGTGCTCTAGATCGAGAAATAATGGAGGTCAAAAATTGCCCTCCGGGTCTCGACTTTGGACCTTCTGGGACGCATATTAAGCGAGATATTCGCATTTAAAGTTTGCACTTGGATTTTTGCCAATAACTTGTTGTAAAATTGGTCTTATTCAAAGATAGACACAGCATTGGAAAGGGAATGATTCCCAGATCACAATCCTGAAATTTCAGCCCTCTAGGTGGTCTAGGTCGAGAAATAATGGAGATCAAAAATTGCCCTCCGGGTCTCGACTTTGGACCTTCTGGGACGCATATTAAGCGAGATATTCGCATTTAAAGTTTGCACTTGGATTTTTGCCCATAACTTGTTGTAAAATTGGTATTATTCAAAGATAGACACAGCATTGGAAAGGGAATGATTCCCAGATTACAATCCTGAAATTTCAGCCCTCTAGGTGGTCTAGATCCAGAAATAATGGAGGTCAAAAATTGCGCTTCGGGTCTCGACTTTGGACCTTCTGGGACGCATATTAAGCGAGATATTCGCATTTAAAGTTTGCACTTGGATTTTTGCCCATAACTTGTTGTAAAATTGGTCTTATTCAAAGATAGACACAGCATTGGAAAGGAATGATTCCCAGATCACAATCCTGAAATTTCAGCCCTCTAGGTGGTCTAGGTCGAGAAATAATGGAGGTCAAAAATTGCCCTCTGGGTCTCGACTTTGGACCTTCTGGGACGCATATTAAGCGAGATATTCGCATTTAAAGTTTGCACTTGGATTTTTGCCCATAACTTGTTGTAAAATTGGTCTTATTCAAAGATAGACACAGCATTGGAAAGGGAATGATTCCCAGATCACAATCCTGAAATTTCAGCCCTCTAGGTGGTCTAGGTCTAGAAATAATGGAGGTCAAAAATTGCCCTCCGGGTCTCGACTTTGGACCTTCTGGGACGCATATTAAGCGAGATATTCGCATTTAAAGTTTGCACTTGGATTTTTGCCCATAACTTGTTGTAAAATTGGTCTTATTCAAAGATAGACACAGCATTGGAAAGGGAATGATTCCCAGATCACAATCCTGAAATTTCAGCCCTCTAGGTGGTCTAGGTCGGGAAATAATGGAGGTCAAAAATTGCCCTCCGGGTCTCGACTTTGGACCCTCTGGGACGCATATTAAGCGAGATATTCGCATTTAAAGTTTGCACTTGGATTTTTGCTCATAACTTGTTGTAAAATTGGTCTTATTCAAAGATAGACACAGCATTGGAAAGGGAATGATTCCCAGATCACAATCCTGAAATTTCAGCCCTCTAGGTGGTCTAGGTCGAGAAATAATGGAGGTCAAAAATTGCCCTCCGGGTCTCGACTTTGGACCTTCTGGGACGCATATTAAGCGAGATATTCGCATTTAAAGTTTGCACTTGGATTTTTGCCCATAACTTGTTGTAAAATTGGTCTTATTCAAAGATAGACACAGCATTGGAAAGGGAATGATTCCTAGATCACAATCCTGAAATTTCAGCCCTCTAGGTACTCTAGATCGAGAAATAATGGAGGTCAAAAATTGCCCTCCGGGTCTCGACTTTGGACCCTCTGGGACGCATATTAAGCGAGATATTCGCATTTAAAGTTTGTACTTGGATTTGTGCCCATAACTTGATTTAAAATTGGTCTTATTCAAAGATAGACACAGCATTGGAAAGGGAATGATTCCCAGATCACAATCCTGAAATTTCAGCCCTCTAGGTGGTCTAGGTCGAGAAATAATGGAGGTCAAAAATTGCCCTCCGGGTCTCGACTTTGGACCTTCTGGGACGCATATTAAGCGAGATATTCGCATTTAAAGTTTGCACTTGGATTTTTGCCCATAACTTGTTGTAAAATTGGTCTTATTCAAAGATAGACACAGCATTGGAAAGGGAATGATTCCCAGATCACAATCCTGAAATTTCAGCCCTCTAGGTGGTCTAGGTCGAGAAATAATGGAGGTCAAAAATTGCCCTCCGGGTCTCGACTTTGGACCCTCTGGGACGCATATTAAGCGAGATATTCGCATTTAAAGTTTGCACTTGGATTTTTGCCCATA
The DNA here is from genome assembly GCA_920104205.1 of Eupeodes latifasciatus. Classification (NCBI taxonomy): domain Eukaryota; kingdom Metazoa; phylum Arthropoda; class Insecta; order Diptera; family Syrphidae; genus Eupeodes; species Eupeodes latifasciatus. The sequence continues at coordinate 128,139,026 of OV049924.1, read as the reverse complement.
ACTTGTTGTAAAATTGGTCTTATTCAAAGATAGACACAGCATTGGAAAGGGAATGATTCCCAAATCACAATCCTGAAATTTCAGCCCTCTAGGTGGTCTAGGTCGAGAAATAATGGAGGTCAAAAATTGCCCTCCGGGTCTCGACTTTGGACCCTCTGGGACGCATATTAAGCGAGATATTCGCATTTAAAGTTTGTACTTGGATTTGTGCCCATAACTTGATTTAAAATTGGTCTTATTCAAAGATAGACACAGCATTGGAAAGGGAATGATTCCCAGATCACAATCCTGAAATTTCAGCCCTCTAGGTGGTCTAGGTCGAGAAATAATGGAGGTCAAAAATTGCCCTCCGGGTCTCGACTTTGGACCTTCTGGGACGCATATTAAGCGAGATATTCGCATTTAAAGTTTGCACTTGGATTTTTGCCCATAACTTGTTGTAAAATTGGTCTTATTCAAAGATAGACACAGCATTGGAAAGGGAATGGTTCCCAGATCACAATCCTGAAATTTCAGCCCTCTAGGTGGTCTAGGTCGAGAAATAATGGAGGTCAAAAATTGCCCTCCGGGTCTCGACTTTGGACCTTCTGGGACGCATATTAAGCGAGATATTCGCATTTAAAGTTTGTACTTGGATTTGTGCCCATAACTTGATTTAAAATTGGTCTTATTCAAAGATAGACACAGCATTGGAAAGGGAATGATTCCTAGATCACAATCCTGAAATTTCAGCCCTCTAGGTACTCTAGATCGAGAAATAATGGAGGTCAAAAATTGCCCTCCGGGTCTCGACGTTGGACCTTCTGGGACGCATATTAAGCGAGATATTCGCATTTAAAGTTTGCACTTGGATTTTTGCCCATAACTTGTTGTAAAATTGGTCTTATTCAAAGATAGACACAGCATTGGAAAGGGAATGATTCCCAGATCACAATCCTGAAATTTCAGCCCTCTAGGTGGTCTAGGTCGAGAAATAATGGAGGTCAAAAATTGCCCTCCGGGTCTCGACTTTGGACCCTCTGGGACGCATATTAAGCGAGATATTCGCATTTAAAGTTTGCACTTGGATTTTTGCCCATAACTTGTTGTAAAATTGGTCTTATTCAAAGATAGACACAGCATTGGAAAGGGAATGATTCCCAGATCACAATCCTGAAATTTCAACCCTCTAGGTGGTCTAGGTCGAGAAATAATGGAGGTCAAAAATTGCCCTCTGGGTCTCGACTTTGGACCTTCTGGGACGCATATTAAGCGAGATATTCGCATTTAAAGTTTGTACTTGGATTTGTGCCCATAATTTGATTTAAAATTGGTGTTATTCAAAGATAGACACAGCATTGGAAAGGGAATGATTCCCACATCACAATCCTGAAATTTCAGCCCTCTAGGTGGTCTAGGTCGAGAAATAATGGAGGTCAAAAATTGCCCTCCGGGTCTCGACTTTGGACCTTCTGGGACGCATATTAAGCGAGATATTCGCATTTAAAGTTTGCACTTGGATTTTTGCCCATAACTTGTTGTAAAATTGGTCTTATTCAAAGATAGACACAGCATTGGAAAGGGAATGGTTCCCAGATCACAATCCTGAAATTTCAGCCCTCTAGGTGGTCTAGGTCGAGAAATAATGGAGGTCAAAAATTGCCCTCCGGGTCTCGACTTTGGACCTTCTGGGACGCATATTAAGCGAGATATTCGCATTTAAAGTTTGTACTTGGATTTGTGCCCATAACTTGATTTAAAATTGGTCTTATTCAAAGATAGACACAGCATTGGAAAGGGAATGATTCCTAGATCACAATCCTGAAATTTCAGCCCTCTAGGTACTCTAGATCGAGAAATAATGGAGGTCAAAAATTGCCCTCCGGGTCTCGACTTTGGACCTTCTGGGACGCATATTAAGCGAGATATTCGCATTTAAAGTTTGCACTTGGATTTTTGCCCATAACTTGTTGTAAAATTGGTCTTATTCAAAGATAGACACAGCATTGGAAAGGGAATGATTCCCAGATTACAATCCTGAAATTTCAGCCCTCTAGGTGGTCTAGATCCAGAAATAATGGAGGTCAAAAATTGCGCTTCGGGTCTCGACTTTGGACCTTCTGGGACGCAAATTAAGCGAGATATTCGCATTTAAAGTTTGCACTTGGATTTTTGCCCATAACTTGTTGTAAAATTGGTCTTATTCAAAGATAGACACAGCATTGGTAAGGGAATGATTCCCAGATCACAATCCTGAAATTTCAGCCCTCTAGGTGGTCTAGGTCGAGAAATAATGGAGGTCAAAAATTGCCCTCCGGGTCTCGACTTTGGACCTTCTGGGACGCATATTAAGCGAGATATTCGCATTTAAAGTTTGCACTTGGATTTTTGCCCATAACTTGTTGTAAAATTGGTCTTATTCAAAGATAGACACAGCATTGGAAAGGGAATGATTCCCAGATCACAATCCTGAAATTTCAGCCCTCTAGGTGGTCTAGGTCGAGAAATAATGGAGGTCAAAAATTGCCCTCCGGGTCTCGACTTTGGACCTTCTGGGACGCATATTAAGCGAGATATTCGCATTTAAAGTTTGCACTTGGATTTTTGCCCATAACTTGTTGTAAAATTGGTCTTATTCAAAGATAGACACAGCATTGGAAAGGGAATGATTCCCAGATTACAATCCTGAAATTTCAGCCCTCTAGGTGGTCTAGATCCAGAAATAATGGAGGTCAAAAATTGCGCTTCGGGTCTCGACTTTGGACCTTCTGGGACGCAAATTAAGCGAGATATTCGCATTTAAAGTTTGCACTTGGATTTTTGCCCATAACTTGTTGTAAAATTGGTCTTATTCAAAGATAGACACAGCATTGGTAAGGGAGTGATTCCCAGATCACAATCCTGAAATTTCAGCCCTCTAGGTGGTCTAGGTCGAGAAATAATGGAGGTCAAAAATTGCCCTCCGGGTCTCGACTTTGGACCTTCTGGGACGCATATTAAGCGAGATATTCGCATTTAAAGTTTGCACTTGGACTTTTGCCCATAACTTGTTGTAAAATTGGTCTTATTCAAAGATAGACACAGCATTGGAAAGGGAATGATTCCCAGATCACAATCCTGAAATTTCAGCCCTCTAGGTGGTCTAGGTCGGGAAATAATGGAGGTCAAAAATTGCCCTCCGGGTCTCGACTTTGGACCCTCTGGGACGCATATTAAGCGAGATATTCGCATTTAAAGTTTGCACTGGATTTTTGCTCATAACTTGTTGTAAAATTGGTCTTATTCAAAGATAGACACAGCATTGGAAAGGGAATGATTCCCAGATCACAATCCTGAAATTTCAGCCCTCTAGGTGGTCTAGGTCGAGAAATAATGGAGGTCAAAAATTGCCCTCCGGGTCTCGACTTTGGACCTTCTGGGACGCATATTAAGCGAGATATTCGCATTTAAAGTTTGTACTTGGATTTGTGCCCATAACTTGATTTAAAATTGGTCTTATTCAAAGATAGACACAGCATTGGAAAGGGAATGATTCCTAGATCACAATCCTGAAATTTCAGCCCTCTAGGTGCTCTAGATCGAGAAATAATGGAGGTCAAAAATTGCCCTCCGGGTCTCGACTTTGGACCTTCTGGGACGCATATTAAGCGAGATATTCGCATTTAAAGTTTGCACTTGGATTTTTGCCCATAACTTGTTGTAAAATTGGTCTTATTCAAAGATAGACACAGCATTGGAAAGGGAATGATTCCCAGATTACAATCCTGAAATTTCAGCCCTCTAGGTGGTCTAGATCCAGAAATAATGGAGGTCAAAAATTGCGCTTCGGGTCTCGACTTTGGACCTTCTGGGACGCAAATTAAGCGAGATATTCGCATTTAAAGTTTGCACTTGGATTTTTGCCCATAACTTGTTGTAAAATTGGTCTTATTCAAAGATAGACACAGCATTGGTAAGGGAATGATTCCCAGATCACAATCCTGAAATTTCAGCCCTCTAGGTGGTCTAGGTCGAGAAATAATGGAGGTCAAAAATTGCCCTCCGGGTCTCGACTTTGGACCTTCTGGGACGCATATTAAGCGAGATATTCGCATTTAAAGTTTGCACTTGGACTTTTGCCCATAACTTGTTGTAAAATTGGTCTTATTCAAAGATAGACACAGCATTGGAAAGGGAATGATTCCCAGATCACAATCCTGAAATTTCAGCCCTCTAGGTGGTCTAGGTCGAGAAATAATGGAGGTCAAAAATTGCCCTCCGGGTCTCGACTTTGGACCTTCTGGGACGCATATTAATCGAGATATTCGCATTTAAAGTTTGCACTTGGATTTTTGCCCATAACTTGTTGTAAAATTGGTCTTATTCAAAGATAGACACAGCATTGGAAAGGGAATGATTCCTAGATCACAATCCTGAAATTTCAGCCCTCTAGGTACTCTAGATCGAGAAATAATGGAGGTCAAAAATTGCCCTCCGGGTCTCGACTTTGGACCCTCTGGGACGCATATTAAGCGAGATATTCGCATTTAAAGTTTGTACTTGGATTTGTGCCCATAACTTGATTTAAAATTGGTCTTATTCAAAGATAGACACAGCATTGGAAAGGGAATGATTCCCAGATCACAATCCTGAAATTTCAGCCCTCTAGGTGGTCTAGGTCGAGAAATAATGGAGGTCAAAAATTGCCCTCCGGGTCTCGACTTTGGACCTTCTGGGACGCATATTAAGCGAGATATTCGCATTTAAAGTTTGCACTTGGATTTTTGCCCATAACTTGTTGTAAAATTGGTCTTATTCAAAGATAGACACAGCATTGGAAAGGGAATGATTCCCAGATCACAATCCTGAAATTTCAGCCCTCTAGGTGGTCTAGGTCGAGAAATAATGGAGGTCAAAAATTGCCCTCCGGGTCTCGACTTTGGACCCTCTGGGACGCATATTAAGCGAGATATTCGCATTTAAAGTTTGCACTTGGATTTTTGCCCATAACTTGTTGTAAAATTGGTCTTATTCAAAGATAGACACAGCATTGGAAAGGGAATGATTCCCAAATCACAATCCTGAAATTTCAGCCCTCTAGGTGGTCTAGGTCGAGAAATAATGGAGGTCAAAAATTGCCCTCCGGGTCTCGACTTTGGACCCTCTGGGACGCATATTAAGCGAGATATTCGCATTTAAAGTTTGTACTTGGATTTGTGCCCATAACTTGATTTAAAATTGGTCTTATTCAAAGATAGACACAGCATTGGAAAGGGAATGATTCCCAGATCACAATCCTGAAATTTCAGCCCTCTAGGTGGTCTAGGTCGAGAAATAATGGAGGTCAAAAATTGCCCTCCGGGTCTCGACTTTGGACCTTCTGGGACGCATATTAAGCGAGATATTCGCATTTAAAGTTTGCACTTGGATTTTTGCCCATAACTTGTTGTAAAATTGGTCTTATTCAAAGAGAGACACAGCATTGGAAAGGGAATGATTCCCAGATCACAATCCTGAAATTTCAGCCCTCTAGGTGGTCTAGGTCGAGAAATAATGGAGGTCAAAAATTGCCCTCCGGGTCTCGACTTTGGACCTTCTGGGACGCATATTAAGCGAGATATTCGCATTTAAAGTTTGTACTTGGATTTGTGCCCATAACTTGATTTAAAATTGGTCTTATTCAAAGATAGACACAGCATTGGAAAGGGAATGATTCCTAGATCACAATCCTGAAATTTCAGCCCTCTAGGTGGTCTAGATCGAGAAATAATGGAGGTCAAAAATTGCCCTCCGGGTCTCGACGTTGGACCTTCTGGGACGCATATTAAGCGAGATATTCGCATTTAAAGTTTGCACTTGGATTTTTGCCAATAACTTGTTGTAAAATTGGTCTTATTCAAAGATAGACACAGCATTGGAAAGGGAATGATTCCCAGATCACAATCCTGAAATTTCAGCCCTCTAGGTGGTCTAGGTCGAGAAATAATGGAGGTCAAAAATTGCCCTCCGGGTCTCGACTTTGGACCCTCTGGGACGCATATTAAGCGAGATATTCGCATTTAAAGTTTGCACTTGGATTTTTGCCCATAACTTGTTGTAAAATTGGTCTTATTCAAAGATAGACACAGCATTGGAAAGGGAATGATTCCCAGATCACAATCCTGAAATTTCAGCCCTCTAGGTGGTCTAGGTCGAGAAATAATGGAGGTCAAAAATTGCCCTCCGGGTCTCGACTTTGGACCCTCTGGGACGCATATTAAGCGAGATATTCGCATTTAAAGTTTGTACTTGGATTTGTGCCCATAATTTGATTTAAAATTGGTGTTATTCAAAGATAGACACAGCATTGGAAAGGGAATGATTCCCACATCACAATCCTGAAATTTCAGCCCTCTAGGTGGTCTAGGTCGAGAAATAATGGAGGTCAAAAATTGCCCTCCGGGTCTCGACTTTGGACCTTCTGGGACGCATATTAAGCGAGATATTCGCATTTAAAGTTTGCACTTGGATTTTTGCCCATAACTTGTTGTAAAATTGGTCTTATTCAAAGATAGACACAGCATTGGAAAGGGAATGGTTCCCAGATCACAATCCTGAAATTTCAGCCCTCTAGGTGGTCTAGGTCGAGAAATAATGGAGGTCAAAAATTGCCCTCCGGGTCTCGACTTTGGACCTTCTGGGACGCATATTAAGCGAGATATTCGCATTTAAAGTTTGTACTTGGATTTGTGCCCATAACTTGTTGTAAAATTGGTCTTATTCAAAGATAGACACAGCATTGGAAAGGGAATGATTCCTAGATCACAATCCTGAAATTTCAGCCCTCTAGGTGGTCTAGGTCGGGAAATAATGGAGGTCAAAAATTGCCCTCCGGGTCTCGACTTTGGACCCTCTGGGACGCATATTAAGCGAGATATTCGCATTTAAAGATTGCACTTGGATTTTTGCCCATAACTTGTTGTAAAATTGGTCTTATTCAAAGATAGACACAGCATTGGAAAGGGAATGATTCCCAGATCCCAATCCTGAAATTTCAGCCCTCTAGGTGGTCTAGGTCGAAAAATAATGGAGGTCAAAAATTGCCCGCCGGGTCTCGACATTGGACCTTCTGGGACGCATATTAAGCGAGATATTCGCATTTAAAGTTTGCACTTGGATTTTTGCCCATAACTTGTTGTAAAATTGGTCTTATTCAAAGATAGACACAGCATTGGAAAGGGAATGATTCCCAGATCACAATCCTGAAATTTCAGCCCTCTAGGTGGTCTAGGTCGAGAAATAATGGAGGTCAAAAATTGCCCTCCGGGTCTCGACTTTGGACCTTCTGGGACGCATATTAAGCGAGATATTCGCATTTAAAGTTTGCA